>JAEIGP010000406.1:600000-824911 GCA_018904095.1 Zaprionus ghesquierei | reverse complement strand
ATTTACAGGCGCTGAAGGCAGCGTGGCCAAAATCCAAAATAAACTTGATCAGCGTGCAATAATAACACATACTGTCATCAAATTTGGTAGTTCTAGCTCTTATAATAACTGAGATCTAGATTTTCACACGGACAGACAGACGGACAGACGGAGAGACAGATAGACGGACATGGCTATATCGACTCGGCTGTTGATCCTGAGCGAGAATATATACACTTTATGGGGTCGGAGGTGTCTCCTTCTGCCTGCTACATACATTTTCGTTTTGAACAAAGTTATAATACCCTTCTACTCTATGAGTAGCGGGTATAAAAAAGAAAAAGCTTAAGGGGCATGAACTTGGAATCGAATCACGGGCCTGTCGGTTCAGGAGTTCATCGCTTTTCCACTAAGCTATTGACGCTGTTATCCAACAACTGCAAAAATTTGCATTGTATGGCATTCTTATTATTTCTTGTACAAATAAAGGATTGGCGCTGCCGGCAGAGCTGCTTACAGCTATGGAAAACGTTAAACTGAATAACTTCTGTGTTTATTATTCAATTGTTACCAAATTTTCAGAGATCATCAGGCTAGCTATAGTTATTATATAAACCAAAAATGAACAATATGGCATCAAAACTGCGCTTGTAATCAATTTTTTTCGATTTACAGGGCGGAAGGGGGCGTGGCGAAAATCCAAAATAAACTTGATCAGCGTGCAATAATAACACATACTGTCACCAAATTTGGTAGTTCTAGCTCTTATAATAGCTGAGATCTAGATTTTCACACGGACAGACAGACGGAATGACAGACAGACGGACAGACGGACATGGCTATATCGACTCGGCTGTTTATCCTGAGCCAGAATATATATACTTTATGGGGTCGGAGTTGTCTCCTTCTGCCTGTTACATACATTTTCGGTTTTAACAAAGTTATAATACCCTTCTACTCTATGAGTAGCGGGTATAAAAAAGAAAAAAGCTTAAGCGGCATGAACTGGGAATCGAATCACGGGCCTGTCGGTTCAGGAGTTCATCGCTTTTCCACTAAGCTATTGACGCTGTTATCCACCAACTGCAAAAATTTGCATTGTATGGCATTCTTATTATTTCTTGTACAAATAAAGGAATGGCGCTGCCGGCAGAGCTGTTTACAGCTATGGAAAACGTTAAACTGAACAACTTCTGTGTTTATTATTCAATTGTTACCAAATTTTCAGAGATCATCAGGCTAGCTATAGTTATTATATAAACCAAAAATGAACAATATGGCATCAAAATTGCACTTGTAATCAATTTTTTTCGATTTACAGGCGCTGAAGGGGGCGTGGCCAAAATCCAAAATAAACTTGATCAGCGTGCAATAATAACACATACTGTCATCAAATTTGGTAGTTCTAGCTCTTATAATAGCTGAGATCTAGATATTCACACGGACAGACAGACGGACAGACAGACAGACGGACAGACGGACATGGCTATATCGACTCGGCTGTTGATTCTGAGCCAGAATATATATACTTTATGGGGTCGGAGGTGTCTCCTTCTGCCAGTTACATACATTTTCGGTTTGAACAAAGTTATAATACCCTTCTACTCTATGAGTAGCGGGTATAAAAAAAAAGAGCTTAAGCGGCATGAACTGGGAATCGAATCACGGGCCTGTCTGTTCAGGAGTTCATCGCTTTTCCACTAAGCTTCTGACGCTGTTATCCAACTGCAAAAATTTGCATTGTATGGCATTCTTATTATTTCCTGTACAAATAAACAATTTGCGCTGCCGGCAGCGCTGTTTACAGCTATGGAAAACATAAAACTGAACAACTTCTGTGTTTATTATTCGATTGTTACCAAATTTTCAGAGATCATCAGGCTAGCTATAGTTATCATATAAACCAAAAATGAACAATATGGCATCAAAATTGCACTTGTAATCAATTTTTTTCGATTTACAGGCGCTGAAGGCAGCGTGGCCAAAATCCAAAATAAACTTGATCAGCGTGCAATAATAACACATACTGTCACCAAATTTGGTAGTTCTAGCTCTTATAATAGCTGAGATCTAGATTTTCACACGGACAGACAGACGAAATGACAGACAGACGGACAGACGGACATGGCTATATCGACTCGGCTGTTTATCCTGAGCCAGAATATATATACTTTATGGGGTCGGAGTTGTCTCCTTCTGCCTGTTACATACATTTTCGGTTTTAACAAAGTTATAATACCCTTCTACTCTATGAGTAGCGGGTATAAAAAAGAAAAAGCTTAAGCGGCATGAACTGGGAATCGAATCACGGGCCTGTCGGTTCAGGAGTTCATCGCTTTTCCACTAAGCTATTGACGCTGTTATCCAACAACTGCAAAAATTTGCATTGTATGGCATTCTTATTATTTCCTGTACAAATAAACAATTTGCGCTGCCGGCAGCGCTGTTTACAGCTATGGAAAACATAAAACTGAACAACTTCTGTGTTTATTATTCGATTGTTACCAAATTTTCAGAGATCATCAGGCTAGCTATAGTTATCATATAAACCAAAAATGAACAATATGGCATCAAAATTGCACTTGTAATCAATTTTTTTCGATTTACAGGCGCTGAAGGCAGCGTGGCCAAAATCCAAAATAAACTTGATCAGCGTGCAATAATAACACATACTGTCATCAAATTTGGTAGTTCTAGCTCTTATAATAACTGAGATCTAGATTTTCACACGGACAGACAGACGGACAGACGGAGAGACAGATAGACGGACATGGCTATATCGACTCGGCTGTTGATCCTGAGCGAGAATATATACACTTTATGGGGTCGGAGGTGTCTCCTTCTGCCTGCTACATACATTTTCGTTTTGAACAAAATTATAATACCCTTCTACTCTATGAGTAGCGGGTATAAAAAAAGAAAAAGCTTAAGGGGCATGAACTTGGAATCGAATCACGGGCCTGTCGGTTCAGGAGTTCATCGCTTTTCCACTAAGCTATTGACGCTGTTATCCACCAACTGCAAAAATTTGCATTGTATGGCATTCTTATTATTTCTTGTACAAATAAAGGATTGGCGCTGCCGGCAGAGCTGTTTACAGCTATGGAAAACGTTAAACTGAACAACTTCTGTGTTTATTATTCAATTGTTACCAAATTTTCAGAGATCATCAGGCTAGCTATAGTTATTATATAAACCAAAAATGAACAATATGGCATCAAAACTGCGCTTGTAATCAATTTTTTTTCGATTTACAGGGGTAGAAGGGGGCGTGGCCAAAATCCAAAATAAACTTGATCAGCGTGCAATAATAACACATACTGTCACCAAATTTGGTAGTTCTAGCTCTTATAATAGCTGAGATCTAGATTTTCACACGGACAGACAGACGGAATGACAGACAGACGGACAGACGGACATGGCTATATCGACTCGGCTGTTTATCCTGAGCCAGAATATATATACTTTATGGGGTCGGAGTTGTCTCCTTCTGCCTGTTACATACATTTTCGGTTTTAACAAAGTTATAATACCCTTCTACTCTATGAGTAGCGGGTATAAAAAAGAAAAAGCTTAAGCGGCATGAACTGGGAATCGAATCACGGGCCTGTCGGTTCAGGAGTTCATCGCTTTTCCACTAAGCTATTGACGCTGTTATCCACCAACTGCAAAAATTTGCATTGTATGGCATTCTTATTATTTCTTGTACAAATAAAGGAATGGCGCTGCCGGCAGAGCTGTTTACAGCTATGGAAAACGTTAAACTGAACAACTTCTGTGTTTATTATTCAATTGTTACCAAATTTTCAGAGATCATCAGGCTAGCTATAGTTATTATATAAACCAAAAATGAACAATATGGCATCAAAATTGCACTTGTAATCAATTTTTTTCGATTTACAGGCGCTGAAGGGGGCGTGGCCAAAATCCAAAATAAACTTGATCAGCGTGCAATAATAACACATACTGTCATCAAATTTGGTAGTTCTAGCTCTTATAATAGCTGAGATCTAGATATTCACACGGACAGACAGACGGACAGACAGACAGACGGACAGACGGACATGGCTATATCGACTCGGCTGTTGATTCTGAGCCAGAATATATACACTTTATGGGGTCGGAGGTGTCTCCTTCTGCCAGTTACATACATTTTCGGTTTGAACAAAGTTATAATACCCTTCTACTCTATGAGTAGCGGGTATAAAAAAAGAAAAAGCTTAAGCGGCATGAACTGGGAATCGAATCACGGGCCTGTCTGTTCAGGAGTTCATCGCTTTTCCACTAAGCTTCTGACGCTGTTATCCAACTGCAAAAATTTGCATTGTATGGCATTCTTATTATTTCCTGTACAAATAAGAATTAGCGGTGCCGGCAGCGCTGCTTACAGCTATGGAAAACGTTACGCTGAATAACTTCTGTGTTTATTATCCGATTGTTACCAAATTTTCAGAGATCATCTGGCTAGCTATAGTTATCATATAAACCAAAAATGAACAATATGGCATCAAAATTGCACTTGTAATCAATTTTTTTGTATTTACAGGGGCAGAAGGGGGCGTGGCCAAAATCTAAAATAAACTTGATCAGCGTGGAATAATAACACATTCTGTCACCAAATTTGGTAGTTCTAGCTCTTATAATAGCTGAGATCTATATTTTCACACGGACAGACAGACGGACAGACGGAGAGACAGATAGACGGACATGGCTATATCGACTCGGCTGTTGATCCTGAGCGAGAATATATACACTTTATGGGGTCGGAGGTGTCTCCTTCTGCCTGCTACATACATTTTCGTTTTGAACAAAATTATAATACCCTTCTACTCTATGAGTAGCGGGTATAAAAAAGAAAAAGCTTAAGGGGCATGAACTTGGAATCGAATCACGGGCCTGTCGGTTCAGGAGTTCATCGCTTTTCCACTAAGCTAGTGACGCTGTTATCCACCAACTGCAAAAATTTGCATTGTAAGGCATTCTTATTATTTCCTGTACAAATAAAGAATTTGGGCTGCCGGCAGCGCTGTTTACAGCTATGGAAAACGTTAAACTGAACAACTTCTGTGTTTATTATCCGATTGTTACCAAATTTTCAGAGATCATCTGGCTAGCTATAGTTATTATATAAACCAAAAATGAACAATATGGCATCAAAATTGCGCTTGTAATCAATTTTTTTTCGATTTACAGGGGCGGAAGGGGGCGTGGCCAA
This sequence comes from Zaprionus ghesquierei, assembly GCA_018904095.1. Lineage (NCBI taxonomy): Eukaryota > Metazoa > Arthropoda > Insecta > Diptera > Drosophilidae > Zaprionus > Zaprionus ghesquierei. Next base: position 819,717 of record JAEIGP010000406.1, on the reverse strand, counting down.
AATCCAAAATAAACTTGATCAGCGTGCAATAATAACACATACTGTCACCAAATTTGGTAGTTCTAGCTCTTATAATAGCTGAGATCTAGATTTTCACACGGACAGACAGACGGAATGACAGACAGACGGACAGACGGACATGGCTATATCGACTCGGCTGTTTATCCTGAGCCAGAATATATATACTTTATGGGGTCGGAGTTGTCTCCTTCTGCCTGTTACATACATTTTCGGTTTTAACAAAGTTATAATACCCTTCTACTCTATGAGTAGCGGGTATAAAAAAGAAAAAGCTTAAGCGGCATGAACTGGGAATCGAATCACGGGCCTGTCGGTTCAGGAGTTCATCGCTTTTCCACTAAGCTATTGACGCTGTTATCCAACAACTGCAAAAATTTGCATTGTATGGCATTCTTATTATTTCCTGTACAAATAAACAATTTGCGCTGCCGGCAGCGCTGTTTACAGCTATGGAAAACATAAAACTGAACAACTTCTGTGTTTATTATTCGATTGTTACCAAATTTTCAGAGATCATCAGGCTAGCTATAGTTATCATATAAACCAAAAATGAACAATATGGCATCAAAATTGCACTTGTAATCAATTTTTTTCGATTTACAGGCGCTGAAGGCAGCGTGGCCAAAATCCAAAATAAACTTGATCAGCGTGCAATAATAACACATACTGTCATCAAATTTGGTAGTTCTAGCTCTTATAATAGCTGAGATCTAGATTTTCACACGGACAGACAGACGGACAGACGGAGAGACAGATAGACGGACATGGCTATATCGACTCGGCTGTTGATCCTGAGCGAGAATATATACACTTTATGGGGTCGGAGGTGTCTCCTTCTGCCTGCTACATACATTTTCGTTTTGAACAAAATTATAATACCCTTCTACTCTATGAGTAGCGGGTATAAAAAGAAAAAGCTTAAGGGGCATGAACTTGGAATCGAATCACGGGCCTGTCGGTTCAGGAGTTCATCGCTTTTCCACTAAGCTATTGACGCTGTTATCCACCAACTGCAAAAATTTGCATTGTATGGCATTCTTATTATTTCTTGTACAAATAAAGGATTGGCGCTGCCGGCAGAGCTGTTTACAGCTATGGAAAACGTTAAACTGAACAACTTCTGTGTTTATTATTCAATTGTTACCAAATTTTCAGAGATCATCAGGCTAGCTATAGTTATTATATAAACCAAAAATGAACAATATGGCATCAAAATTGCGCTTGTAATCAATTTTTTTCGATTTACAGGGCGGAAGGGGGCGTGGCCAAAATCCAAAATAAACTTGATCAGCGTGCAATAATAACACATACTGTCACCAAATTTGGTAGTTCTAGCTCTTATAATAGCTGAGATCTAGATTTTCACACGGACAGACAGACGGAATGACAGACAGACGGACAGACGGACATGGCTATATCGACTCGGCTGTTTATCCTGAGCCAGAATATATATACTTTATGGGGTCGGAGTTGTCTCCTTCTGCCTGTTACATACATTTTCGGTTTTAACAAAGTTATAATACCCTTCTACTCTATGAGTAGCGGGTATAAAAAAAGAAAAAGCTTAAGCGGCATGAACTGGGAATCGAATCACGGGCCTGTCGGTTCAGGAGTTCATCGCTTTTCCACTAAGCTATTGACGCTGTTATCCACCAACTGCAAAAATTTGCATTGTATGGCATTCTTATTATTTCTTGTACAAATAAAGGATTGGCGCTGCCGGCAGAGCTGTTTACAGCTATGGAAAACGTTAAACTGAACAACTTCTGTGTTTATTATTCAATTGTTACCAAATTTTCAGAGATCATCAGGCTAGCTATAGTTATTATATAAACCAAAAATGAACAATATGGCATCAAAATTGCACTTGTAATCAATTTTTTTCGATTTACAGGCGCTGAAGGGGGCGTGGCCAAAATCCAAAATAAACTTGATCAGCGTGCAATAATAACACATACTGTCATCAAATTTGGTAGTTCTAGCTCTTATAATAGCTGAGATCTAGATATTCACACGGACAGACAGACGGACAGACAGACAGACGGACAGACGGACATGGCTATATCGACTCGGCTGTTGATTCTGAGCCAGAATATATACACTTTATGGGGTCGGAGGTGTCTCCTTCTGCCAGTTACATACATTTTCGGTTTGAACAAAGTTATAATACCCTTCTACTCTATGAGTAGCGGGTATAAAAAAGAAAAAGCTTAAGCGGCATGAACTGGGAATCGAATCACGGGCCTGTCTGTTCAGGAGTTCATCGCTTTTCCACTAAGCTTCTGACGCTGTTATCCAACTGCAAAAATTTGCATTGTATGGCATTCTTATTATTTCCTGTACAAATAAACAATTTGCGCTGCCGGCAGCGCTGTTTACAGCTATGGAAAACATAAAACTGAACAACTTCTGTGTTTATTATTCGATTGTTACCAAATTTTCAGAGATCATCAGGCTAGCTATAGTTATCATATAAACCAAAAATGAACAATATGACATCAAAATTGCACTTGTAATCAATTTTTTTCGATTTACAGGCGCTGAAGGCAGCGTGGCCAAAATCCAAAATAAACTTGATCAGCGTGCAATAATAACACATACTGTCATCAAATTTGGTAGTTCTAGCTCTTATAATAGCTGAGATCTAGATTTTCACACGGACAGACAGACGGACAGACGGAGAGACAGATAGACGGACATGGCTATATCGACTCGGCTGTTGATCCTGAGCGAGAATATATACACTTTATGGGGTCGGAGGTGTCTCCTTCTGCCTGCTACATACATTTTCGTTTTGAACAAAATTATAATACCCTTCTACTCTATGAGTAGCGGGTATAAAAAAGAAAAAGCTTAAGGGGCATGAACTTGGAATCGAATCACGGGCCTGTCGGTTCAGGAGTTCATCGCTTTTCCACTAAGCTATTGACGCTGTTATCCACCAACTGCAAAAATTTGCATTGTATGGCATTCTTATTATTTCTTGTACAAATAAAGGATTGGCGCTGCCGGCAGAGCTGTTTACAGCTATGGAAAACGTTAAACTGAACAACTTCTGTGTTTATTATTCAATTGTTACCAAATTTTCAGAGATCATCAGGCTAGCTATAGTTATTATATAAACCAAAAATGAACAATATGGCATCAAAATTGCGCTTGTAATCAATTTTTTCGATTTACAGGGCGGAAGGGGGCGTGGCCAAAATCCAAAATAAACTTGATCAGCGTGCAATAATAACACATACTGTCACCAAATTTGGTAGTTCTAGCTCTTATAATAGCTGAGATCTAGATTTTCACACGGACAGACAGACGGAATGACAGACAGACGGACAGACGGACATGGCTATATCGACTCGGCTGTTGATCCTGAGCCAGAATATATATACTTTATGGGGTCGGAGGTGTCTCCTTCTGCCTGTTACATACATTTTCGGTTTGAACAAAATTATAATACCCTTCTACTCTATGAGTAGCGGGTATAAAAAAGAAAAAGCTTAAGCGGCATGAACTGGGAATCGAATCACGGGCCTGTCGGTTCAGGAGTTCATCGCTTTTCCACTAAGCTATTGACACTGTTATCCAACAACTGCAAAAATTTGCATTGTATGGCATTCTTATTATTTCTTGTACAAATAAAGAATTGGCGCTGCCGGCAGAGCTGTTTACAGCTATGGAAAACGTTAAACTGAACAACTTCTGTGTTTATTATACGATTGTTACCAAATTTTCAGAGATCATCAGGCTAGCTATAGTTATCATATAAACCAAAAATGAACAATATGGCATCAAAATTGCACTTGTAATCAATTTTTTTCGATTTACAGGCGCTGAAGGGGGCGTGGCCAAAATCCAAAATAAACTTGATCAGCGTGCAATAATAACACATACTGTCATCAAATTTGGTAGTTCTAGCTCTTATAATAGCTGAGATCTAGATTTTCACACGGACAGACAGACGGACAGACAGACAGACGGACATGGCTATATCGACTCGGCTGTTGATTCTGAGCCAGAATATATACACTTTATGGGGTCGGAGGTGTCTCCTTCTGCCTGTTACATACATTTTCGGTTTGAACAAAGTTATAATACCCTTCTACTCTATGAGTAGCGGGTATAAAAAAAGAAAAAGCTTAAGCGGCATGAACTGGGAATCGAATCACGGGCCTGTCTGTTCAGGAGTTCGTCACTTTTCCACTAAGCTACTGACGCTGTTATCCAACATGCAAAAATTTGCATTGTAAGGCATTCTTATTATTTCCTGTACAAATAAAGAATTTGCGCTGCCGGCAGCGCTGTTTACAGCTATGGAAAACGTTAAACTGAACAACTTCTGTGTTTATTATTCGATTGTTACCAAATTTTCAGAGATCATCAGGCTAGCTATAGTTATCATATAAACCAAAAATGAACAATATGGCATCAAAATTGCACTTGTAATCAATTTTTTTCGATTTACAGGCGCTGAAGGCGGCTTGGCCAAAATCCAGAATAAACTTGATCAGCGTGCAATAATAACACATACTGTCATCAAATTTTGTAGTTCTAGCTCTTATAATAGCTGAGATCTAGATTTTCACACGGACAGACAGACGGACATGGCTATATCGACTCGGCTGTTGATTCTGAGCCAGAATATATATACTTTATGGGGTCGGAGGTGTCTCCTTCTGCCTGCTACATACATTTTCGGTTTGAACAAAGTTATAATACCCTTCTACTCTATGAGTAGCGGGTATAAAAAAGAAAAAGCTTAAGCGGCATGAACTGGGAATCGAATCACGGGCCTGTCTGTTCAGGAGTTCATCGCTTTTCCACTAAGCTTCTGACGGTGTTATCCAACAACTGCAAAAATTTGCATTGTAAGGCATTCTTATTATTTCCTGTACAAATAAAGAATTTGCGCTGCCGGCAGCGCTGTTTACAGCTATGGAAAACGTTAAACTGAACAACTTCTGTGTTTATTATTCGATTGTTACCAAATTTTCAGAGATCATCAGGCTAGCTATAGTTATCATATAAACCAAAATGAACAATATGGCATCAAAATTGCACTTGTAATCAATTTTTTTCGATTTACAGGCACTGAAGGCGGCGTGGCCAAAATCCAAAATAAACTTGATCAGCGTGCAATAATAACACATACTGTCATTCACAGATCATCAGGCTAGCTATAGTTATCATATAAACCAAAAATGAACAATATGGCATCAAAATTGCACTTGTAATTAATTTTTTTCGATTTACAGGGGCGGAAGGGGGCGTGGCCAAAATCCAAAATAAACTTGATCAGCGTGCAATAATAACACATACTGTCACCAAATTTGGTAGTTCTAGCTCTTATAATAGCTGAGATCTAGATTTTCCCACGGACAGACAGACGGACAGACAGACAGACTGACATGGCTATATCGACTCGGCTGTTGATCCTTTTCAGTTTCATTTTCAGTTTGAACAAAGTTATAATACCCTTCTACTCTATGAGTGGCGGGTATAAAAAAAGGAAAAGCTTAAGCGGCATGAACTGGGAATCGAATCACGGGCCTGTCGGGTCAGGAGTTCATCGCTTTTCCACTAAGCTATTGACGCTGTTATCCAACAGCTGCAAAAATTTGCATTGTAAGGCATTCTTATTATTTCCTGTACAAATAAAGAATTTGGGCTGCCGGCAGCGCTGTTTACAGCTATGGAAAACGTTAAACTGAACAACTTCTGTGTTTATTATTCGATTGTTACCAAATTTTCAGAGATCATCAGGCTAGCTATAGTTATTATATAAACCAAAAATGAACAATATGGCATCAAAATTGCACTTGTAATCAATTTTTTTCGATTTACAGGCGCTGAAGGCAGCGTGGCCAAAATCCAAAATAAACTTGATCAGCGTGCAATAATAACACATACTGTCATCAAATTTGGTAGTTCTAGCTCGTATAATAACTGAGATCTAGATATTCACACGGACAGACAGACGGAGAGACAGATAGACGGACATGGCTATATCGACTCGGCTGTTGATCCTGAGCGAGAATATATACACTTTATGGGGTCGGAGGTGTCTCCTTCTGCCTGCTATATACATTTTCGGTTTGAACAAAGTTATAATACCCTTCTACTCTATGAGTAGCGGGTATAAAAAAAGAAAAAGCTTAAGCGGCATGAACTGGGAATCGAATCACGGGCCTGTCTGTTCAGGAGTTCATCGCTTTTCCACTAAGCTATTGACGCTGTTATCCAACAGCTGCAAAAATTTGCATTGTAAGGCATTCTTATTATTTCCTGTACAAATAAAGAATTTGGGCTGCCGGCAGCGCTGTTTACAGCTATGGAAAACGTTAAACTGAACAACTTCTGTGTTTATTATTCGATTGTTACCAAATTTTCAGAGATCATCAGGCTAGCTATAGTTATCATATAAACCAAAAATGAACAATATGGCATCAAAATTGCACCAAAATCCAAAATAAACTTGATCAGCGTGCAATAATAACACATACTGTCATCAAATTTTGTAGTTCTAGCTCTTATAATAGCTGAGATCTAGATTTTCACACGGACAGACAGACGGACATGGCTATATCGACTCGGCTGTTGATTCTGAGCCAGAATATATATACTTTATGGGGTCGGAGGTGTCTCCTTCTGCCTGTTACATACATTTTCGGTTTGAACAAAGTTATAATACCCTTCTACTCTATGAGTAGCGGGTATAAAAAAAGAAAAAGCTTAAGCGGCATGAACTGGGAATCGAATCACGGGCCTGTCTGTTCAGGAGTTCATCGCTTTTCCACTAAGCTTCTGACGGTGTTATCCAACAACTGCAAAAATTTGCATTGTAAGGCATTCTTATTATTTCCTGTACAAATAAAGAATTTGCGCTGCCGGCAGCGCTGTTTACAGCTATGGAAAACGTTAAACTGAACAACTTCTGTGTTTATTATTCGATTGTTACCAAATTTTCAGAGATCATCAGGCTAGCTATAGTTATCATATAAACCAAAATGAACAATATGGCATCAAAATTGCACTTGTAATCAATTTTTTTCGATTTACAGGCACTGAAGGCGGCGTGGCCAAAATCCAAAATAAACTTGATCAGCGTGCAAGAATAACACATACTGTCATTCACAGATCATCAGGCTAGCTATAGTTATCATATAAACCAAAAATGAACAATATGGCATCAAAATTGCACTTGTAATTAATTTTTTTCGATTTACAGGGGCGGAAGGGGGCGTGGCCAAAATCCAAAATAAACTTGATCAGCGTGCAATAATAACACATACTGTCACCAAATTTGGTAGTACTAGCTCTTATAATAGCTGAGATCTAGATTTTCCCACGGACAGACAGACGGACAGACAGACAGACTGACATGGCTATATCGACTCGGCTGTTGATCCTTTTCAGTTTCATTTTCAGTTTGAACAAAGTTATAATACCCTTCTACTCTATGAGTGGCGGGTATAAAAAAGGAAAAGCTTAAGCGGCATGAACTGGGAATCGAATCACGGGCCTGTCGGGTCAGGAGTTCATCGCTTTTCCACTAAGCTATTGACGCTGTTATCCAACAGCTGCAAAAATTTGCATTGTAAGGCATTCTTATTATTTCCTGTACAAATAAAGAATTTGGGCTGCCGGCAGCGCTGTTTACAGCTATGGAAAACGATAACTGAACAACTTCTGTGTTTATTATTCGATTGTTACCAAATTTTCAGAGATCATCAGGCTAGCTATAGTTATTATATAAACCAAAAATGAACAATATGGCATCAAAATTGCACTTGTAATCAATTTTTTCGATTTACAGGCGCTGAAGGGGCGTGGCCAAAATCCAAAATTAACTTGATCAGCGTGCAATAATAACACATACTGTCATCAAATTTGGTAGTTCTAGCTCTTATAATAGCTGAGATCTAGATATTCACACGGACAGACAGACGGACAGACAGACAGACGGACAGACGGACATGGCTATATCGACTCGGCTGTTGATTCTGAGCCAGAATATATACACTTTATGGGGTCGGAGGTGTCTCCTTCTGCCTGTTACATACATTTTCGGTTTGAACAAAGTTATAATACCCTTCTACTCTATGAGTAGCGGGTATAAAAAAGAAAAAGCTTAAGCGGCATGAACTGGGAATCGAATCACGGGCCTGTCGGTTCAGGAGTTCATCGCTTTTCCACTAAGCTATTGACGCTGTTATCCACCAACTGCAAAAATTTGCATTGTATGGCATTCTTATTATTTCTTGTACAAATAAAGGATTGGCGCTGCCGGCAGAGCTGTTTACAGCTATGGAAAACGTTAAACTGAACAACTTCTGTGTTTATTATTCAATTGTTACCAAATTTTCAGAGATCATCAGGCTAGCTATAGTTATTATATAAACCAAAAATGAACAATATGGCATCAAAATTGCACTTGTAATCAATTTTTTTCGATTTACAGGCGCTGAAGGGGGCGTGGCCAAAATCCAAAATAAACTTGATCAGCGTGCAATAATAACACATACTGTCATCAAATTTGGTAGTTCTAGCTCTTATAATAGCTGAGATCTAGATATTCACACGGACAGACAGACGGACAGACAGACAGACGGACAGACGGACATGGCTATATCGACTCGGCTGTTGATTCTGAGCCAGAATATATACACTTTATGGGGTCGGAGGTGTCTCCTTCTGCCTGTTACATACATTTTCGGTTTGAACAAAGTTATAATACCCTTCTACTCTATGAGTAGCGGGTATAAAAAAGAAAAAGCTTAAGCGGCATGAACTGGGAATCGAATCACGGGCCTGTCTGTTCAGGAGTTCATCGCTTTTCCACTAAGCTTCTGACGCTGTTATCCAACTGCAAAAATTTGCATTGTAAGGCATTCTTATTATTTCCTGTACAAATAAAGAATTTGCGCTGCCGGCAGCGCTGTTTACAGCTATGGAAAACGTTAAACTGAACAACTTCTGTGTTTATTATTCGATTGTTACCAAATTTTCAGAGATCATCAGGCTAGCTATAGTTATCATATAAACCAAAAATGAACAATATGGCATCAAAATTGCACTTGTAATCAATTTTTTTCGATTTACAGGCGCTGAAGGCGGCGTGGCCAAAATCCAAAATAAACTTGATCAGCGTGCAATAATAACACATACTGTCATCAAATTTGGTAGTTCTAGCTCTTATAATAGCTGAGATCTAGATTTTCACACGGACAGACAGACGGAGAGACAGATAGACGGACATGGCTATATCGACTCGGCTGTTGATCCTGAGCGAGAATATATACACTTTATGGGGTCGGAGGTGTCTCCTTCTGCCTGCTATATACATTTTCGGTTTGAACAAAGTTATAATACCCTTCTACTCTATGAGTAGCGGGTATAAAAAAAGAAAAAGCTTAAGCGGCATGAACTGGGAATCGAATCACGGGCCTGTCTGTTCAGGAGTTCATCGCTTTTCCACTAAGCTTCTGACGCTGTTATCCAACAACTGCAAACATTTCCATTGTAAGGCATTCTTATTATTTCCTGTACAAATAAAGAATTTGGGCTGCCGGCAGCGCTGTTTACAGCTATGGAAAACGTTAAACTGAACAACTTCTGTGTTTATTATTCGATTGTTACCAAATTTTCAGAGATCATCAGGCTAGCTATAGTTATCATATAAACCAAAAATGAACAATATGGCATCAAAATTGCACCAAAAATAAACTTGATCAGCGTGCAATAATAACACATACTGTCATTAAATTTTGTAGTTCTAGCTCTTATAATAGCTGAGATCTAGATTTTCACACGGACAGACAGACGGACATGGCTATATCGACTCGGCTGTTGATTCTGAGCCAGAATATATATACTTTATGGGGTCGGAGGTGTCTCCTTCTGCCTGTTACATACATTTTCGGTTTGAACAAAGTTATAATACCCTTCTACTCTATGAGTAGCGGGTATAAAAAAAGAAAAAGCTTAAGGGGCATGAACTGGGAATCGAATCACGGGCCTGTCGGTTCAGGAGTTCATCGCTTTTTCACTAAGCTATTGACGCTGTTATCCAACAACTGCCAAAATTAGCATTGTAAGGCATTCTTATTATTTCCTGTACAAATAAAGAATTTGCGCTGCCGGCAGCGCTGTTTACAGCTATGGAAAACGTTAAACTGAACAACTTATGTGTTTATTATTCGATTGTTACCAAAATTTCAGAGATCATCAGGCTAGCTATAGTTATCATATAAACCGAAAATGAATAATATTCCATCAAAATTGCACTTGTAATCAATTTTTTTCGATTTACAGGGGCGGAAGGGGGCGTGGCCAAAATCCAAAATAAACTTGATCAGCGTGCAATAATAACACACACTGTCTCCAAATTTGGTAGTTCTAGCTCTTATAATAGCTGAGATCTAGATTTTCACACGGACAGACAGACGGACAGACAGACAGCCGCCACCGCTGCCGGCACCGCTGCTTACAGCTATGGAAAAATTTAAGCTGAATAACTTCTGTGTTTATTATCCAATTGTTACCAAACTTTTAAAGATCATCTGGCTAGATATAATTGTCATATAAACCAGCAGCGCTGCCGGCACCGCAGCTATGGAAAACGTTAAGCTGAATAACTTCTGTGTTTATTATCCGATTGTTACCAAACACACAATGTCACCAAATTTTGTAGTTCTAGCTCTTATAATAGGTGAGATCCAGATTTTCACACGGACAGACAGACGGACAGACAGACAGACGGACAGACTGTCATTGCTATATCGACTCGGGTGTTGATCCTGAGCCAGAATATATATACTTTATGGGGTCGGAGGTGCCTCCTTCTGCCTGTTACATAGATTTTCGGTTTGAGCAAAGTTATAATACCCTTCTACTCTATGAGTAGCGGGTATAAAAAAAGAAAAAGCTTAAGCGGCATGAATTGGGAATCGAATCACGGGCTGGTTCAGGAGTTCATCGCTTTTCCACCAAGCTATTGACGCTGTTATCCAACAACTGCAAAAATTTGCATTGTATGGCATTCTTATTATTTCCGATTGTTACCAAACTTTTAGAGATCATCTGGCTAGATATAATTATCATATAAACCGAAAATGAATAATATTCCATCAAAATTGCACGTGTAATCAATTTTTTTCGATTTACAGGGGCGGAAGGGGTCGTGGCCAAAATCTAAAATAAAGTTGATCAGCGTACAATAATAACACATACTGTCACCAAATTTGGTAGTTCTAGCTCTTATAATAGCTGAGATCTAGATTTTCACACGGACAGACAGACGGACAGACAGACAGACCGACATGGCTATATCGACTCGGCTGTTGATCCTGAGCCAGAATATACATACTTTATGGGGTCGGAGGTGTCTCCTTCTGCCTGTTACATACATTTTCGGTTTGAACAAAGTTATAATACCGTTTTACTCTATGAGTAGCGGGTATAAAACAAAACATTTTTGCACACATTTCATTTTTAATGCGGGCGGGACTCAAACCCGTAAATGCATAATAGTACTGTTCGTTTTGCAGTCCACAAGTTAACCCAGTACACGCACACACGGTTCGGCACAATGCTGCAAGCAGCGCTGCCGGCACCGCTGCTTACAGCTATGGAAAACGTTAAGCTGAATAACTTCTGTGTTTATTATCCGATTGTTACCAAACGTTTAGAGATCATCTGGCTAGATATAGTTATCATATAAACCGAAAATGAATAATATTCCATCAAAATTGCGCTTGTAATCAAATTTTTTCTATTTACAGGCGCGGAAGGGGGCGTGGCCAAAATCCAAAATAAACTTGACCAGCGTGCAGTAATAACACATACTGTCACCAAATTTGGTATTTCTAGCTTTTATAATAGCTGAGATCCAGATTTTCACACGGACAGACAGACGGACAGACAGACGGACAGACAGACAGACGGACAGATAGACAGACGGACAGACAGACAGACGGACAGACGGTCATGGCTATATCGACTCGGCTGTTGATCCTGAGCCAGAATATATATACTTTATGGGGTCGGAGGTGTCTCCTTCTGCCTGTTACATACATTTTCGGTTTGAACAAAGTTATAATACCGTTTTACTCTATGAGTAGCGGGTATAAAGCAAAACATTTTTGCACACATTAAATGTTTGATGCGGGCGGGACTCGAACCCGTAAATGCATAATAGTACTGTTCGTTTTGCAGTCCACAACTTAACCCAGTACACGCACACACGGTTCGGCACAATGCTGCAAGCAGCGCTGCCGCCACCGCTGCCGGCACCGCTGCTTACAGCTATGGAAAACGTTAAGCTGAATAACTTCTGTGTTTATTATCCGATTGTTACCAAACTTTTAGAGATCATCTGGCTAGATATAATTAGGATATAAACCGAAAATGAATAATATTCCATCAAAATTGCACTTGTAATCAATTTTTTTCTATTTATAGGGGCGGAAGGTGCGTGGCCAAAATCCAAAATAAACTTGATCAGCGTGCAATAATAACTCATACTGTCACCAAATTTGGTAGTTCTAGCTCTTATAATAGCTGAGATCTAAATTTTCACACGGACAGACAGACGGACAGATAGACAGACGGACATGGCTATATCGACTCGGCTGTTGATCCTGAGCCAGAATATATATACTTTATGGGGTCGGAGGTGTCTCCTTCTGCCTGTTACATACATTTTCGGTTTGAACAAAGTTATAATACCCTTCTACTCTATGAGTAGCGGGTATAAAAAAAAACATTTTTGCACACATTAAATGTTTGATGCGGGCGGGACTCGAACCCGTAAATGCATAATAGTACTGTTCGTTTTGCAGTCCACAACTTAACCCAGTACACGCACACACGGTTCGGCACAATGCTGCAAGCAGCGCTGCCGGTACCGCTGCTTACAGCTATGGAAAACTTTAAGCTCAATAACTTCTGTGTTTATTATCCGATTGTTACCAAACTTTAGAGATCATCTGGCTAGATATAATTATCATATAAACCGAAAATGAATAATATTCTATCAAAATTGCACTTGTAATCAATTTTTTTCGATTTACAGGGGCGGAAGGGGGCGTGGCCAAAATCCAAAATAAACTTGATCAGCGTGCAATAATAACACATACTGTCACCAAGTTTGGTAGTTCTAGCTCTTATAATAGCTGAGATCTAGATTTTCACACGGACAGACAGACGAACAGACAGACAGACGGACATGGCTATATCGACTCGGCTGTTGATCCTGAGCCAGAATATATATACTTTATGCGGTCGGAGGTGTCTCCTTCTGCCTGTTACATACATTTTCGGTTTGAACAAAGTTATAATACCCTTCTACTTTATGAGTAGCGGGTATAAAAAAAACATTTTTGCACACATTAAATGTTTGATGCGGGCGGGACTCGAACCCGTAAATGCATAATAGTACTGTTCGTTTTGCAGTCCACAACTTAACCCAGTACAGGCACACACGGTTCGGCATAATGCTGCAAGCAGCGCTGCCGGCACCGATGCTTACAGCTATGGAAAACGTTAAGCTGAATAACTTCTGTGATTATTATCCGATTGTTACCAAACTTTTAGAGATCATCTGGCTAGATATAGTTATCATATAAACCGAAAATGAATAATATGGCATCAAAATTGTGCTTGTAATCAATTTTTTTCGATTTACAGGCGCGGAAGGGGACGTGGCCAAAATCCAAAATAAACTTGATCAGCGTGCAATAATTACACATACTGTCACCAAATTTGGTAGTTCTAGCTCTTAGAATAGGTGAGATCTAGATTTTCACACGTATACTTTATGGGGTCTGAGGTATCTCCTTCTACCTGTTACATAGATTTTCGGTTTGAACAAAGTTATAATACCCTTCTACTCTATGAGTAGCGGGTATAAAAAAAGAAAAAGCTTAAGCGGCATGAACTGGGAATCGAATCACGGGCAGGTTCAGGAGTTCATCGCTTTTCCACTAAGCTATTAACGCTGATATCCAACAACTGCAGAAATTTGCATTGTATGGCATTCTTATTATTTCCGATTGTTACCAAACTTTTAGAGATCATCTGGCTCATCATATAAACCGAAAATGAATAATATTCCTTCAAAATTGCACTTGTAATCAATTTTTTCGATTTACAGGGGCGGAAGGGGGCGTGGCCAAAATCCAAAATAAACTTGATCAGCGTACAATAATAACACATACTGTCACCAAATTTTGTAGTTCTAGCTCTTATAATAGGTGAGATCCAGATTTTCACACGGACAGACAGACAGAAAGACAGACGGACAGACAGACAGACGGACAAACAGACAGACGGACAGACAGACAGACGGTCATTGCTATATCGACTCGGGTGTTGATCCTGAGCCAGAATATATATACTTTATGGGGTCGGAGGTGTCTCCTTCTGCTCGTTACATAGATTTTCGGTTTGAGCAAAGTTATAATACCCTTCTACTCTATGAGTAGCGGGTATAAAAAAAGAAAAAGCTTAAGCGGCATGAATTGGGAATCGAATCACGGGCCGGTTCAGGAGTTCATCGCTTTTCCACCAAGCTATTGACGCTGTTATCCAACAACTGCAAAAATTTGCATTGTATGGCATTCTTATTATTTCCTGCACAAATAAAGAATTTGCGCTACCGGCAGAGCTGTTTACAGCTATGGAAAACGTTAAACTGAACAACTGCTGTGTTTATTATTCGATTGTTACCAAACTTTTAGAGATCATCTGGCTAGATATAATTATCATATAAACCGAAAATGAATAATATTCCATCAAAATTGCACTTGTAATCAATTTTTTTCGATTTACAGGGGCGGAAGGGGGCGTGGCCAAAATCCAAAATAAACTTGATCAGCGTACAATAATAACACATACTGTCACCAAATTTGGTAGTTATATCTCTTATAATAGCTGAGATCTAGATTTTCACACGGACAGACAGACGAACAGACAGACGGACATGGCTATATCGACTCGGCTCTTGATCCTGAGCCAGAATATATATACTTTATGGGGTAGGAGGTGTCTCCTTCTGCCTGTTACATACATTTTCGGTTTGAACAAAGTTATAATACCGTTTTACTCTATGAGTAGCGGGTATAAAACAAAACATTTTTGCACACATTAAATGTTTCATGCGGGCGGGACTCAAAACCGTAAATGCATAATAGTACTGTTCGTTTTGCAGTCCACAACTTAACCCAGTACACGCACACACGGTTCGGCACAATGCTGCAAGCAGCGCTGCCGGCACCGCAGCTATGGAAAACGTTAAACTGAACAACTGCTGTGTTTATTATTCGATTGTTACCAAACTTTTAGAGATCATCTGGCTAGATATAATTATCATATAAACCGAAAATGAATAATATTCCATCAAAATTGCACTTGTAATCAATTTTTTTCGATTTACAGGGGCGGAAGGGGGCGTGGCCAAAATCCAAAATAAACTTGATCAGCGTGCAATAATAATACACACTGTCACCAAATTTTGTAGTTCTAGCTCTTATAATAGGTGAGATCCAGATTTTCACACGGACAGACAGACGGACAGACAGACAGACGGACAGATAGACAGACGGACAGACTGTCATTGCTATATCGACTCGGGTGTTGATCCTGAGCCAGAATATATATACTTTATGGGGTCGGAGGTGCCTCCTTCTGCCTGTTACATAGATTTTCGGTTTGAGCAAAGTTATAATACCCTTCTACTCTATGAGTAGCGGGTATAAAAAAAGAAAAAGCTTAAGCGGCATGAATTGGGAATCGAATCACGGGCTGGTTCAGGAGTTCATCGCTTTTCCACCAAGCTATTGACGCTGTTATCCAACAACTGCAAAAATTTGCATTGTATGCCATTCTTATTATTTCCGATTGTTACCAAACTTTTAGAGATAATCTGGCTAGATATAATTATCATATAAACCGAAAATAAATAATATTCCATCAAAATTGCACTTGTAATCAATTTTTTTCGATTTACAGGGGCGGAAGGGGGCGTGGCCAAAATCCAAAATAAACTTGATCAGCGTACAATAATAACACATACTGTCACCAAATTTGGTAGTTCTAGCTCTTATAATAGCTGAGATCTAGATTTTCACACGGACAGACAGACGGACAGACAGACAGACCGACATGGCTATATCGACTCGGCTGTTGATCCTGAGCCAGAATATATATACTTTATGGGGTCGGAGGTGTCTCCTTCTGCCTGTTACATACATTTTCGGTTTGAACAAAGTTATAATACCGTTTTACTCTATGAGTAGCGGGTATAAAACAAAACATTTTTGCACACATTAAATGTTTGATGCGGGCGGGACTCAAGCCCGTAAATGCATAATAGTACTGTTCGTTTTGCAGTCCACAACTTAACCCAGTACACGCACACACGGTTCGGCACAATGCTGCAAGCAGCGCTGCCGGCACCGCTGCTTATAGCTATGGAAAACGTTAAGCTGAATAACTTCTGTGTTTATTATCCGATTGTTACCAAACGTTTAGAGATCATCTGGCTAGATATAGTTATCATATAAACCGAAAATGAATAATATTCCATCAAAATTGCGCTTGTAATCAATTTTTTTCGATTTACAGGCGCGGAAGGGGGCGTGGCCAAAATCCAAAATAAACTTGACCAGCGTGCAGTAATAACACATACTGTCACCAAATTTGGTATTTCTAGCTTTTATAATAGCTGAGATCCAGATTTTCACACGGACAGACAGACGGACAGACAGACAGACGGACAGACGGTCATGGCTATATTGACTCGGCTGTTGATCTTGAGCCAGAATATATATACTTTACGGGGTCGGAGGTGTCTCCTTCTGCCTGTTACATACATTTTCGGTTTGAACAAAGTTATAATACCGTTTTACTCTATGAGTAGCGGGTATAAAACAAAACATTTTTGCACACATTAAATGTTTGATGCGGGCGGGACTCGAACCCGTAAATGCATAATAGTACTGTTCGTTTTGCAGTCCACAACTTAACCCAGTACACGCACACACGGTTCGGCACAATGCTGCAAGCAGCGCTGCCGGTACCGCTGCTTACAGCTATGGAAAACTTTAAGCTGAATAACTTCTGTGTTTATTATCCGATTGTTACCAAACTTTAGAGATCATCTGGCTAGATATAATTATCATATAAACCGAAAATGAATAATATTCTATCAAAATTGCACTTGTAATCAATTTTTTTCGATTTACAGGGGCGGAAGGGGACGTGGCCAAAATCCAAAATAAACTTGATCAGCGTGCAATAATAACACATACTGTCACCAAGTTTGGTAGTTCTAGCTCTTATAATAGCTGAGATCTAGATTTTCACACGGACAGACAGACGAACAGACAGACGGACATGGCTATATCGACTCGGCTCTTGATCCTGAGCCAGAATATATATACTTTTTGGGGTCGGAGGTGTCTCCTTCTGCCTGTTACATACATTTTCGGTTTGAACAAAGTTATAATACCCTTCTACTTTATGAGTAGCGGGTATAAAAAAAACATTTTTGCACACATTAAATGTTTGATGCGGGCGGGACTCGAACCCGTAAATGCATAATAGTACTGTTCGTTTTGCTGTCCACAACTTAACCCAGTACAGGCACACACGGTTCGGCATAATGCTGCAAGCAGCGCTGCCGGCACCGCTGCTTACAGCTATGGAAAACGTTAAGCTGAATAACTTCTGTGTTTATTATCCGATTGTTACCAAACTTTTAGAGATCATTTGGCTAGATATAGTTATCATATAAACCGAAAATGAATAATATGGCATCAAAATTGTGCTTGTAATCAATTTTTTTCGATTTACAGGCGCGGAAGGGGACGTGGCCAAAATCCAAATTAAACTTGATCAGCGTGCAATAATTACACATACTGTCACCAAATTTGGTAGTTCTAGCTCTTAGAATAGGTGAGATCTAGATTTTCACACGTATACTTTATGGGGTCTGAGGTGTCTCCTTCTACCTGTTACATAGATTTTCGGTTTGAACAAAGTTATAATACCCTTCTACTCTATGAGTAGCGGGTATAAAAAAAGAAAAAGCTTAAGCGGCATGAACTGGGAATCGAATCACGGGCAGGTTCAGGAGTTCATCGCTTTTCCACTAAGCTATTGACGCTGATATCCAACAACTGCAGAAATTTGCATTGTATGGCATTCTTATTATTTCCGATTGTTACCAAACTTTTAGAGATCATCTGGCTCATCATATAAACCGAAAATGAATAATATTCCTTCAAAATTGCACTTGTAATCAATTTTTTTCGATTTACAGGGGCGGAAGGGGGCCAAAATCCAAAATAAACTTGATCAGCGTACAATAATAAGATATACTGTCACCAAATTTGGTATTTCTAGCTTTTATAATAGCTGAGATCCAGATTTTCACACGGACAGACAGACGGACAGACAGACAGACGGACAGACGGTCATGGCTATATTGACTCGGCTGTTGATCTTGAGCCAGAATATATATACTTTACGGGGTCGGAGGTGTCTCCTTCTGCCTGTTACATACATTTTCGGTTTGAACAAAGTTATAATACCGTTTTACTCTATGAGTAGCGGGTATAAAACAAAACATTTTTGCACACATTAAATGTTTGATGCGGGCGGGACTCGAACCCGTAAATGCATAATAGTACTGTTCGTTTTGCAGTCCACAACTTAACCCAGTACACGCACACACTGTTCGGCACAATGCTGCAAGCAGCGCTGCCGGCACCGCTGCCGGCACCGCTGCCGGCACCGCTGCTTACAGCTATGGAAAACGGTAAGCTGAATAACTTCTGTGTTTATTATCCGATTGTTACCAAACTTTAAGATATCATCTGGCTAGATATAATTATCATATAAACCGAAAATGAATAATATTCCATCAAAATTGCACTTGTAATCAATTTTTTTCGATTTACAGGGGCGGAAGGGGACGTGGCCAAAATCCAAAATAAACTTGATCAGCGTGCAATAATAACACATACTGTCACCAAAATTGGTAGCTCTATCTGAGATCTAGATTTTCACACGGACAGACAGACGGACAGACAGACAGACGGACAGACGGTCATGGCTATATCGACTCGGCTCTTGATCCTGAGCCAGAATATATATACTTTATGGGGTCGGAGGTGTCTCCTTCTGCCTGTTACATACATTTTCGGTTTGAACAAAGCTATAATACCCTCCTACTCTATGAGTAGCGGGTATAAAAAAAGAAAAAGCTTAAGCGGCATGAACTTGGAATCGAATCACGGGCCTGTCGGTTCAGGAGTTCATCGCTTTTCCACTAAGCTATTGACGCTGTTATCCAACAACTGCAAAAATTTGCATTGTATGGCATTCTTATTATTTCCTGTACAAATAAAGAATTTGCGCTGCCGGCAGCGCTGTTTACAGCTATGGAAATCGTTAAACTGAATAACTTCTGTGTTTATTATTCGATTGTTACCAAATTTACAGAGATCATCAGGCTAGCTATAGTTATCATATAAACCAAAAATGAACAATATGGCATCAAAATTGCACTTGTAATCAATTTTTTCGATTTACAGGGGCGGAAGGGGGCGTGGCCAAAATCCAAAATAAGCTTGATCAGCGTGCAATAATAACACATACTGTCATCAAATTTGGTAGTTCTAGCTTTTATAATAGCTGAGATCCAGATTTTCACACGGACAGACAGACGGTCATGGCTATATCGACTCGGCTGTTGATCCTGAGCCAGAATATATATACTTTATGGGGTCGGAGGTGTCTCCTTCTGCCTGTTACATACATTTTTGGTTTGAACAAAGTTATAATACCCTTCTACTCTATGAGTAGCGGGTATAAAAATTATAACAAGTAAGAAAGCTACATTCGACTGTGCTCGACTGTAATATACCCGCTACACAGCTGCTCGTACATCAAAATTATTTGCGGAACAATAAAGAACGGCTACAATCATATTTTGACCGTAAAACGCCATGGACTTACAATATTTATGCAAAGTCAAAATCTAAAATAAAAAAAATAATTTTTTGCACATATTTAATTTTTGATGCGGGCGTGACTTGAACCTATAAATGCATAATAGTTTCGTTCGTTATGCAACTTACAACTTAACCCATTTCACCACCGTACACGCACACACTATTCGGCACAATGCTGCAAGCAGCGCTGCCGGCAAAAGGAGTAAAAAGTATTGAAAACGTATAACTTTTATTCAGGTACAGTAAAAATAATAATTCTACCTGTTGAAAACTATAAATCGAATAGGTGCATGTAAAAAACGATATGTGCCATTTTAATACCTCTTTATATACTTGAATGGAAAGTGTTCTGGAGCACTCTAACTTTTAATAAATTTTGTTAAAAAAATTACGATCGATAGGTTCTATGGCATCTATACAATGTATCGGTCCGTACCGGCTCGTTCCGACTTATTTACACCGGGCAGCAATAAGAAACATGTATACAAAGTTTCATGAAGGTAGCTCAAAAAAGGAGGCAAACACTTTACTTTGCACAAAATTAGAAAAGTTCGATCTCCCCCACCATGACACGTATGCATGCGGAATCGGCTATGGACTTATAATATTTATGCAAAGTCAAAATCTAAAATAAAAAAAAAACATTTTTGCACACATTTAATTTTTGATGCGGGCGGGACTCGAACCCGTAAATGCATAATAGTACTGTTCGTTTTGCAGTCCACAACTTATCCCATTTCACCACCGTACACGCACACACGATTCGGCACAATGCTGCAAGCAGCCCTGCCGGCACCGCTGCTCACAGCTGTGGAAAACGTTAAGCTGAATAACTTCCGAGTTTATTATCCGATTGTTAAATTTAACTTTTCAGAGATCATTTGGCTAGCTATAGTTATTATGAAAACCGAAAATGAACAATATGGCATCACAATTTCGCTTGTAATCAATGTTTTTTCGAATTACGGGGGCGGAAGGGGGCGTGGCCAAAATCCAAAATAAACTTGATCAGCGTGCAATAATAACACATATTGTCACCAAATTTGGAAGTTTTAGCTCTTATAATAGGTGAGATCTAGATTTTCACACGGACAGACAGACGGACAGACAGAGAGACGGACATGGCTATATCGACTCGGCTGTTGATTCTGAGCCAGAATATATATACTTTATGGGGTCGGAGGTATCTCCTTCTGCCTGTTACATACATTTTCGGTTTGAACAAAGTTATAATACCCTTCTACTCTATGAATAGCGGGTATAAAAAAAGAAAAAGCTTAAACGGCATGAACTGGGAATCGAATCACGGGCCTGTCGGTTCAGGAGTTCATCGCATTTCCACTAACCTATTGACGCTGTTATCCAACAACTGCAAAACTTTGCATTGTATGGCATTCTTATTATTTCCTGTACAAATAAAGAATTTGCGCTGCGGTCAGCGGTGTTTACAGCTATGGAAAACGTTAAACTGAATAACTTCTGTGTTTATTTTCCGATTGTTACCAAACTTTTAGAGATCATCTGGCTAGATATAGTTTTCATATAAACCGATAATGAATAATATGGCAGTAAAATTGCGCTTGTAATCAATTTTTTTCGATTTACAGGGGCGGAAGGGGGCGTGGCCAAAATCCAAAATAAACTTGATCAGCGTGCAATAATAACACATATTGTCACCAAATTTGGAAGTTTTAGCTCTTATAATAGCTGAGATCTAGATTTTCACACGGAGAGACAGACGGACGGACAGACAGACGGACAGACAGACAGACGGACAGACGGACATGGCTATATCAACTCGGCTTTTTATCCTGAGCCAGAATATATATACTTTATGGGGTCGGAGGTGTCTCCTTCTGCCTGTTACATACATTTTCGGTTTGAACAAAGTTATAATCCCGTCTACTCTATAAGTAGCGGGTATAAAAAAAAACATTTTTGCACACATTTCATTTTTAATGCGGGCGGGACTCAAACCCGTAAATGCATAATAGTACTGTTCGTTTTGCAGTCCACAACTTAACCCATTTCACCACCGTACACGCACACACGATTCGGCACAATGCTGCAAAAAGCGCTGCCGGCACCGCTGCTTACAGCTATGGAAAACGTTAAGCTGAATAACTTCTGTGTTTATTATCCGATTGTTACCAAACTTTTAGAGATCATCTGGCGAGATATGGTTTTCATATAAACCGAAAATGAATAATATGGCAGCAAAATTGCGCTTGTAATCAATTTTTTTCGATTTACAGGGGCGGAAGGCGGCGTGGCCAAAATCCAAAATAAACTTGACCAGCGTGCAATAATAACACATACTGTCACCAAATTTGGTAGTTCTAGCTTTTATAATAGCTGAGATCCAGATTTTCACACGGACAGACAGACGGACAGACAGACAGACGGACAGACGGACATGGTTATATCGACTCGGCTGTTGATCCCGAGCGAGAATATATATACTTTATGGGGTCGGAGGTGTCTCCTTCTGCCTGCTACATTCATTTTCGTTTTGAACAAAGTTATAATACCCTTCTACTCTATGAGTAGCGGGTATCAAAAAAAAAAAGCTTAAGCGGCATGAACTGGGAATCGAATCACTGGCCTGTCGGTTCAGGAGCTCATCGCTTTTCCACTAAGCTATTGACGCTGTTATCCAACAACTGCAAAACTTTGCATTGTATGGCATTCTTATTATTTCCTGTACAAATAAAGTATTTGCGCTGGCGGAACCGCTGCTTACAGCTATGGAAAACGTTAAACTGAACAACTTCTGTGTTTATTATATCCGCTACTCATAAAGTAGAAGGGTATTATAACTTTGTTTAAACCGAAAATGTATGTAACAGGCAGAAGGAGACACCTCCGACCCCATAAAGTGTATATATTCTGGCTCAGGATCAACAGCCGAGTCGATATAGTCCGTCTGTCTGTCCGTGTGAAAATCTAGATCTCAGCTATTACTACAGCTAGGACAACCAAATTTGGTGAAAATATGTGTTATTATTGCACGCTGATCAAGTTTATTTTGGATTTTGGCCACGCCCCCTTCCGCCCCCGCAAATCGAAAAAACATTGATAACAAGTGCAATTTTGATGCCATATGGTTCATTTTCGGTTTACATGATAACTATAGCTAGCCAGATGATCTCTGAATTTGGTAACAATCGGATAATAAACGCAGAAGTTATTCAGCTTAACGTTTTCCACAGCTGTAAGCAGCGGTGCCACACACTATTCGGCACAATGCTGCAAGCAGCGCTGCCGGCAAAAGGAGTAAAAAGTATTGAAAACGTATAACTTTTATTCAGGTACAGTAAAAATAATAATTCTACCTGTTGAAAACTATAAATCGAATAGGTGCATGTAAAAAACGATATGTGCCATTTTAATACCTCTTTATATACTTGAATGGAAAGTGTTCTGGAGCACTCTAACTTTTAATAAATTTTGTTAAAAAAATTACGACCGATAGGTTCTATGGCATCTATACGATGTATCGGTCCGTACCGGCTCGTTCCGACTTATTTACACCGGGCAGCAATAAGAAACATGTATACAAAGTTTCATGAAGGTAGCTCAAAAAGGGAGGCAAACACTTTACTTTGCACAAAATTAGAAAAGTTCGATCTCCCCCACCATGACACGTATGCATGCGGAATCGGCTATGGACTTATAATATTTATGCAAAGTCAAAATCTAAAATAAAAAAAAAACATTTTTGCACACATTTAATTTTTGATGCGGGCGGGACTCGAACCCGTAAATGCATAATAGTACTGTTCGTTTTGCAGTCCACAACTTATCCCATTTCACCACCGTACACGCACACACGATTCGGCACAATGCTGCAAGCAGCCCTGCCGGCACCGCTGCTCACAGCTGTGGAAAACGTTAAGCTGAATAACTTCCGAGTTTATTATCCGATTGTTACCAAATTTTCAGAGATCATTTGGCTAGCTATAGTTATCATGAAAACCGAAAATGAACAATATGGCATCACAATTTCGCTTGTATTCAATGTTTTTTCGAATTACGGGGGCGGAAGGGGGCGTGGCCAAAATCCAAAATAAACTTGATCAGCGTGCAATAATAACACATATTGTCACATATTGTCACCAAATTTGGAAGTTTTAGCTCTTATAATAGGTGAGATCTAGATTTTCACACGGACAGACAGACGGACAGACAGAGAGACGGACATGGCTATATCGACTCGGCTGTTGATTCTGAGCCAGAATATATATACTTTATGGGGTCGGAGGTATCTCCTTCTGCCTGTTACATACATTTTCGGTTTGAACAAAGTTATAATACCCTTCTACTCTATGAATAGCGGTGCAATAATAACACAAAATCCAAAATAAACTTGATCAGCGTGCAATAATAACACATATTGTCACCAAATTTGGAAGTTTTAGCTCTTATAATAGGTGAGATCTAGATTTTCACACGGACAGACAGACGGACAGACAGAGAGACGGACATGGCTATATCGATAGATATAGTTTTCATATAAACCGAAAATGAATAATATGGCAGTAAAATTGCGCTTTTAATCAATTTTTTTCGATTTACAGGGGCGGAAGGGGGCGTGGCCAAAATCCAAAATAAACTTGATCAGCGTGCAATAATAACACATATTGTCACCAAATTTGGAAGTTTTAGCTCTTATAATAGCTGAGATCTAGATTTTCACACGGAGAGACAGACGGACGGACAGACAGACGGACAGACAGACAGACGGACAGACGGACATGGCTATATCAACTCGGCTTTTTATCCTGAGCCAGAATATATATACTTTATGGGGTCGGAGGTGTCTCCTTCTGCCTGTTACATACATTTTCGGTTTGAACAAAGTTATAATACCCTTCTACTCTATAAGTAGCGGGTATAAAAAAAACATTTTTGCACACATTTCATTTTTAATGCGGGCGGGACTCGAACCCGTAAATGCATAATAGTACTGTTCGTTTTGCAGTCCACAACTTAACCCATTTCACCACCGTACACGCACACACGATTCGGCACAATGCTGCAAAAAGCGCTGCCGGCACCGCTGCTTACAGCTATGGAAAACGTTAAGCTTAATAACTTCTGTGTTTATTATCCGATTGTTACCAAACTTTTAGAGATCATCTGGCGAGATATGGTTTTCATATAAACCGAAAATGAATAATATGGCAGCAAAATTGCGCTTGTAATCAATTTTTTTCGATTTACAGGGGCGGAAGGCGGCGTGGCCAAAATCCAAAATAAACTTGACCAGCGTGCAATAATAACACATACTGTCACCAAATTTGGTAGTTCTAGCTTTTATAATAGCTGAGATCCAGATTTTCACACGGACAGACAGACGGACAGACAGACAGACGGACAGACGGACATGGTTATATCGACTCGGCTGTTGATCCCGAGCGAGAATATATATACTTTATGGGGTCGGAGGTGTCTCCTTCTGCCTGCTACATTCATTTTCGTTTTGAACAAAGTTATAATACCCTTCTACTCTATGAGTAGCGGGTATCAAAAAAAAAAAGCTTAAGCGGCATGAACTGGGAATCGAATCACTGGCCTGTCGGTTCAGGAGTTCATCGCTTTTCCACTAAGCTATTGACGCTGTTATCCAACAACTGCAAAACTTTGCATTGTATGGCATTCTTATTATTTCCTGTACAAATAAAGTATTTGCGCTGGCGGAACCGCTGCTTACAGCTATGGAAAACGTTAAACTGAACAACTTCTGTGTTTATTATATCCGCTACTCATAAAGTAGAAGGGTATTATAACTTTGTTTAAACCGAAAATGTATGTAACAGGCAGAAGGAGACACCTCCGACCCCATAAAGTGTATATATTCTGGCTCAGGATCAACAGCCGAGTCGATATAGTCCGTCTGTTTGTCCGTGTGAAAATCTAGATCTCAGCTATTACTACAGCTAGGACAACCAAATTTGGTGAAAATATGTGTTATTATTGCACGCTGATCAAGTTTATTTTGGATTTTGGCCACGCCCCCTTCCGCCCCCGCAAATCGAAAAAACATTGATAACAAGTGCAATTTTGATGCCATATGGTTCATTTTCGGTTTACATGATAACTATAGCTAGCCAGATGATCTCTGAATTTGGTAACAATCGGATAATAAACGCAGAAGTTATTCAGCTTAACGTTTTCCACAGCTGTAAGCAGCGGTGCCGGCAGTGGTGCCGGCAGCGCTGCTTGCAGCATTGTGCCGAATCGTGTGTGCGTGTACGGTGGTGAAATGGGTTAAGTTGTGGACTGCAAAACGAACAGTACTATTATGCATTTACGGGTTCGAGTCCCGCCCGCATCAAAAATTAAATGTGTGCAAAAATGTTTTTTTTTTTTTTATTTTATATTTTGACTTTGCATAAATATTATAAGTCCATAGCCTTTTACGGTCAAAATATGATTGTAGCCGTTTTTTTGTTCCGCAAATAAATTATGTACAAGCAGCTGGGTAGCGGGTATATTACAGTCGAGCACACTCGACTGTAGCTTTCTTACTTGTTTTTCGATTGTTACCAAATTTTCAGAGATCATCTGGCTAGATATAGTTATCATATAAACCGAAAATAAATAATATGGCATCAAAATTGCACTTGTAATCAATTTTTTTCGATTTCCGGGGGCGGAAGGGGGCGTGGCCAAAATCCAAAATAAACTTGACCAGCGTGCAATAATAATACATACTGTCACCAAATTTGGTAGTTCTAGCTTTTATAATAGCTGAGATCCAGATTTTCACACGCTGAGATCCCATTTCACCACCGTACACGCACACACGATTCGGCACAATGCTGCAAGCAGCGCTGCCGGCACCTCTGCCGGCACCGCTGCTTACAGCTATGGAAAACGTTAAGCTGAATAACTTCTGTGTTTATTATCCGATTGTTACCAAACTTATAGAGATCATCTGGCTAGATATAGTTATCATATAAACCGAAAATGAATAATATGGCATCAAAATTGCGCTTGTAATTTTTTTCGATTTAAAGGGGCGGCAGGGGGCGTGGCCAAAATCCAAAATAAACTTGACCAGCGTGCAATAATAACACATACTGTCACCAAATTTGGTAGTTCTAGCTTTTATAATAGCTAAGATCCAGATTTTCACACGGACAGACAGACGGACAGACAGACAGACAGACATGGCTATATCGACTCGGCTGTTGATCCTGAGCCGGAATATATATACTTTATGGGGTCGGAGGTGTCTCCTTCTGCCTGCTACATTCATTTTCGTTTTGAACAATGTTATAATACCCTTCTACTCTATGAGTAGCGGGTATAAAAAAAAAAGCCTAAGCGGCATGAACTGGGAGTCGAATCACGGGCCTGTCGGTTCAGGAGTTCATCGCTTTTCCACTAAGCTATTGACGCTGTTATCCAACAACTGCAAAACTTTGCATTGTATGGCATTCTTATTATTTCCTGTACAAATAAAGAATTTGCACTGCGGGCAGCGCTGTTTACAGCTATGGAAAACGTTAAACTAAATAACTTCTGTGTTTATTGTCCGATTGTTACCAAACTTTTAGAGATCATCTGGCTAGATATAGTTTTCATATAAACCGAAAATGAATAATATGGCAGCAAAATTGCGCTTGTAATCAATTTTTTTCGATTTACAGGGGCGGAAGGGGGCGTGGCCAATATCCAAAATAAACTTGACCAGCGTGCAATAATAACACATAGCTAGCTTTTATAATAGCTGAGATCCAGAATTTGACACGGACAGACAGACGGACAGACAGACAGACGGACATGGCTATATCGACTCGGCTGTTTATCCTGAGCCAGAATATATATACTTTATGGGGTCGGAGGTGTCTCCTTCTGCCTGTTACATACATTTTCGGTTTGAACAAAGTTATAATAGCCTTCTACTCTATGAGTAGCGGGTATCAAAAAAGAAAAAGCTTAAGCGGCATGAACTGGGAATCGAATCACGGGCCTGTCGGTTCAGGAGTTCATCGCTTTTCCACTAAGCTATTGACGCTGTTATCCAACAACTGCAAAAATTTGCATTGTATGGCATTCTTATTATTTCCTGTACAAATAAAGAATTTGCGCTGCCGGGAGCGCTGTTTACAGCTATGGAAAACGTTAAACTGAACAACTTCTGTGTTTATTATCCGATTGTTACCAAATTTTCAGAGATCATCAGGCTAGCTATAGTTATCATATAAACCAAAAATAAACAATATGGCATCAAAATTGAACTTGTAATCAATTTATTTCGATTTACAGGCGCGGAAGGGGCGTGGCCAAAATCCAAAATAAACTTGATCAGCGTGCAATAATAACACATACTGTCACCAAATTTGGTAGTTCTAGCTCTTATAATAGCTGAGCTCTAGATTTTCACACGGACAGACAGACGGACAGACAGACAGACGGACATGGCTATATCGACTCGGCTGTTGATACGATGTATCGGTCCGTACCGGCTCGTTCCGACTTATTTACAGCGGGCAGCAATAGGAAACATGTATTCAAAGTTTCATGAAGGTAGGTCAAAAAGGGAGGCAAAAGCTTTTCTTTGCAAAAAATTAGAAAAGTTCGATCTCCCCACCATGACACGTATGCATGCGGAATCGAACCTTGGACCCATTACCTAAGAGATCCACCACTTCTCCATTCGGTCAGTCAGCCATTACGCAAATTTTGCCAAAGTTACATAATGAGACCATTCGGAAATTCTTGCACGACAAAAACAAAGTCTGAACGCATGATGCGTGTTGTTGTTGCTATTTATTCATAAATAATAATCATAAACATATAATTAAATAAAAAACAAGTAAGAAAGCTACATTCGAGTGTGCTCGACTGTAATATACCCGCTACCCAGCTGCTCATACATCATTTATTTGCGGAACAAAAAAAAACGGCTACAATCATATTTTGACCATAAAAGGCTATGGACTTATAATATTTATGCAAAGTCAACATCTAAAATAAACAAGTAAGAAAGCTACAGTCGAGAGTGCTCGACTGTAATATACCCGCTTCCCAGCTGCTTGTACATCATTTATTTGCGGAACAAAAAAAAAACGGCTACAATCATATTTTGACCATAAAAGGCTATGGACTTACAATATTTATGCAAAGTCAAAATCTAAAATAAAAAAAAACATTTTTGCACACATTTAATTTTTGATGCGGGCGGGACTCAAACCCGTAAATGCATAATAGTACTGTTCGTTTTGCAGTCCACAACTTACACCATTTCACCACCGTACACGCACACACGATTCGGCACAATGCTGCAATCAGCGCTGCCAATCAGCGCTGCAATTTTTTTCAATTTACAGGCGCGGAAGGGGGCGTGGCCAAAATCCAAAATAAACTTGATCAGCGTGCAATAATAACACATACTGTCACCAAATTTGGTAGTTCTAGCTCTTATAATAGGTGAGATCTAGATTTTCACACGGACAGACAGACGGACAGACAGACAGACGGACATGGCTATATCGACTCGGCTGTTGATTCTGAGCCAGAATATATATACTTTATGGGGTCGGAGGTATCTCCTTCTGCCTGTTACATACATTTTCGGTTTGAACAAAGTTATAATACCCTTCTACTCTATGAGTAGCGGGTATAAAATAAGAAAAAGCTTAAACGGCATGAACTGGAATCGTATCACGGGCCTGTCGGTTCAGGAGTTCATCGCCTTCCACTAAGCTATTGACGCTGTTACCCAACAACTGCAAAAATTTGCATTGTATGGCATTCTTATTATTTCCTGTACAAATAAAGAATTTGCGCTGCCGGCAGCGCTGTTTACAGCTAGGGAAAACGTTAAACTGAATAGCTTCTGTGTTTATTATCCGATTGTTACCAAATTTTCAGAGATCATCAGGCTAGCTATAGTTATCATATGGAACAATATGGCATCAAAATTGCGCTTGTACTCAATTTTTTTAGATTTACAGGGGCGGAAGGGGGCGTGCCCAAAATCCAAAATAAACTTGATCAGCGTGCAATAATAACACATACTGTCACCAAATTTGGTAGTTCTAGCTCTTATAATAGCTGAGATCTAGATTTTCACACGGACAGAAAGACGGACAGGCAGACAGACGGACATGGCTATATCGACTCGGCTGTTTATCCTGAGCCAGAATATATATACTTTACGGGGTCGGAGGTGTCTCCTTCTGCCTGTTACATACATTTTCGGTTTGAACAAAGTTATAATACCCTTCTAATCTATAAGTAGCGGGTATAAAAAAAAAACATTTTTGCACACATTTAATTTTTGATGCGGGCGGGACTCGAACCCGTAAATGCATAATAGTACTGTTCGTTTTGCAGTCCACAACTTAGACCATTTCACCACCGTACACGCACACACGTTTCGGCACAATGCTGCAATCAGCGCTGCCGCCACCACTGCTTACAGCTATGGAAAACGTTAAGCTGAATAACTTCTGTGTTTATTATCCGATTGTTACCAAACTTCTTACTTAGAGATCATCTGGCTAGCTATAGATATGATATAAACCAAAAATGAATAATATGGCATCAAAATTGAGCTTGTAATCAATGTTTTTTCGATTTACGGGGGCGGAAGGGGGCCTGGCCAAAATCCAAAATAAACTTGATCAGCGTGCAATAATAACACATATTGTCACCAAATTTGGTAGTCCTATCTCTTATAATAGCTGAGATCTCGATTTTCACACGGACAGACAGACGGACAGACAGACAGACGGACATGGCTATATCGACTCGGCTGTTGATCCTGAGCCAGAATATATATACTTTATGGGGTCGGAGGTGTCTCCTTCTGCCTGTTACATACATTTTCGGTTTGAACAAAGTTATAATATCCTACTACTCTATGAGTAGCGGGTATAAAAAAAAACATATTTGCACACATTTAATATTTGAGGCGGGCGGGACTGAAACCCATAAATGCATAATAGTACTGTTCGTTTTGCAGTCCACAACTTAACCCATTTCACCCCCGTACACGCACACACGATTCGGCACAATGCTGCAAGCAGCGCTGCCGGCACCTCTGCTTACAGCTATGGAAAACGTTAAGCTGAATAACTTCTGTGTTTATTAACCGATTGTTACAAAACTTTTAGAGATCATCTGGGCAGATATAGTTATCATATAAACCGAAAATGAATAATATGGCATCAAAATTGCACTTGTTATCAATGTTTTTTTCGAATTGCGGGGGCGTGGCCAAAATCCAAAATAAACTTGATCAGCGTGCAATAATAACACATATTGTCACCAAGTTTGGTTGTCCTAGCTCTTATAATAGCTGAGATCTAGATTTTCACACGGACAGACAGACGGACAGACGGACATGGCTATATCGACTCGGCTGTTGATCCTGAGCCAGAATATATATACTTTATGGGGTCGGAGGTGTCTCCTTCTGCCTATTACACACATTTTCGGTTTGAACAAAGTTATAATACCCTTCTACTCTATGAGTAGCGGGTATAATAAAGAAAAAGGGAGGCAAAAACTTTTCTTTGCAAAAAATTAGAAAAGTTCGATCTCCCCACCATGACACGTATGCATGCGGAATCGAACCTTGGACCCATTACCTAAGAGGTCCACCACTTGTCCATTCGGTTATGCAGCCATTACGCAAATTTTGCCAAAGTTACATAATGAGACAATTCGGAAATTCTTGCACGACAAAAACAATGTCTGAATCAATGTTTTTTCGATTTGCGGGGGCGTGGCCAAAATCCAAAATAAACTTGATCAGCGTGCAATAATAACACATATTGTCACCAAGTTTGGTTGTCCTAGCTCTTATAATAGCTGAGATCTAGATTTTCACACGGACAGACAGACGGACAGACGGACATGGCTATATCGACTCGGCTGTTGATCCTGAGCCAGAATATATATACTTTATGGGGTCGGAGGTGTCTCCTTCTGCCTATTACATACATTTTCGGTTTGAACAAAGTTATAATTCCCTTCTACTCTATAGTAGCGGGTATAATAAAGAATTTGCGCTGCTGGCAACGCTGTTCACAGCTATGGAAAACGTTAAACTGAACAACTTCTGTGTTTATTATTCGATTGTTACCAAATTTTCAGAGATCATCAGGCTAGCTACAGTTATCATATGAACCAAAAATGAACTATATGGCATCAAAATTGCGCTTGTAATAAATTTTTTTCGATTTACAGGGGCGGAAGGGGGCGTGGCCAAAATCCAAAATAAACTTGACCAGCGTGCAATAATAACACATACTGTCACCAAATTTGGTAGTTCTAGCTCTTATAATAGCTGAGATCCAGATTTTCACACGGACAGACAGACGGACAGACAGACGGACAGACGGACATGGCTATATCGACTCGGCTGTTGATCCTAAGCGAGAATGTATATACTTTATGGGGTCGGAGGTGTCTCCTTCTGCCTGCTACATACATTTTCGTTTTGAACAAAGTTATAATACCCTTCTACTCTATGAGTAGCGGGTATAAAAAAAGAAAAAGCTTAAGCGGCATGAACTGGGAATCGAATCACGGGCCTGTCGGTTCAGGAGTTCATCGCTTTTCCACTAAGCTACTGACGCTGTTATCCAACAACTGGAAAAATTTGCATTGTATGGCATTCTTATTATTTCCTATACAAATAAAGAATTTGCGCTGCCGGCAGCGCTGTTTACAGCTATGGAAAACGTTAAACTGAACAACTTCTGTGTTTATTATTCGATTGTTACCAAATTTTCAGAGATCATCAGGCTAGCTATAGTTTTCATATAAACCAAATATGAACAATATGGCATCAAAATTGCACTTGTAATCAATTTTTTTCGATTTACAGGGGCGGAAGGGGGCGTTGCCGAAATCCAAAATAAACTTGATCAGCATGCAACAATAACACATACTGTCACCAAATTTAGTAGTTCCAGCTCTTATAATAGGTGAGATCTAGATTTTCACACGGACAGACAGACGGACAGACAGACAGACGGACATGGCTATATCGACTCGGCTGTTGATTCAATATACTTTATGGGGTCGGATGTGTCTCCTTCTGCCTGGTACACACATTTTCGGTTTGAACAAAGTTATAATACCCTTCTACAATATGAGTAGTGGGTATAAAAAAAGAAAAAGCTTAAGCGGCATGAACTGGGAATCGAATCGCGGGCCTGTCGATTCAGGAGCTCATCGCTTTTCCACTAAGCTATTGACGCTGTTATCCAACAACTGCAAAAATTTGCATTGTATGGCATTCTTATAATTTCCTGTACAAATAAAGAATTTGCGCTGCCGGCAGCGCTGTTTACAGCTATGGAAAACTTTAAACTGAACAACTTCTGTGTTTATTATTCGATTGTTACCAAATTTTCAGAGATCATCAGGCTAGCTATAGTTATCATATAAACCAAATATGAACAATATGGCATCAAAATTGCACTTGTAATCAATTTTTTTCGATTTACAGGGGCGGAAGGGGGCGTGGCCAAAATCCAAAATAAACTTGACCAGCGTGCAATAATAACACATACTGTCACCAAATTTGGTAGTTCTAGCTCTTATAATAGCTGAGATCTAGATTTTCACACGGACAGACAGACGGACAGACAGACAGACGGACATGGCTATATCGACTCGGCTGTTGATACGATGTATCGGTCCGTACCGGCTCGTTCCGACTTATTTACAGCGGGCAGCAATAAGAGACATGTATACAAAGTTTCATGAAGGTAGCTCAAAAAGGGAGGCAAAAACTTTTCTTTGCAAAAAATTAGAAAAGTTCGATCTCCCCACCATGACACGTATGCATGCGGAATCGAACCTTGGACCCATTACCTAAGAGGTCCACCACTTCTCCATTCGGTTATGCAGCCATTACGCAAATTTTGCCAAAGTTACATAATGAGACAATTCGGAAATTCTTGCACGACAAAAACAATGTCTGAACGCATGATGCGTGTTGTTGTTGCTATTTATTCATAAATAATAATCATAAACATATAATTAAATAAAAAACAAGTAAGAAAGCTACAGTCGAGTATGCTCGACTGTAATATACCCGCTACCCAGCTGCTTGTACATAATTTATTTGCGGAACAAAAAGACGGCTACAATCATTTTTTGACCGTAAAAGGCTATGGACTTTTAATATCTATGCAAAGCCAAAATCTAAATTAAAAAAAAAACAAGTAAGAAAGGTACAGTCGAGTGTGCTCGACTGTAATATACCCGCTACCCAGCTACTCGTACATCATTTATTTGCGGAACAAAAAAACGGCTACAATCAAATTTTGGCCGTAAAAGGCTATGGACTTATAATATCTATGCAAAGTCAAAATCTAAAATAAAAAAAAAAACATTTTTGCACACATTTAATTTTTGATGCGGGCGGGACTCGTACCCGTAAATGCATAATAGTACTGTTCGTTTTGCAGTCCACAACTTAACCCAGTACACGCACACACGGTTCGGCACAATGCAGCAAGCAGGGCTGCCGCCACCGGTGCCGGCACCGCTGCTTACAGCTATGGAAAACGTTAAGCCGAATAACTTCTGTGTTTATTATCCAATTGTTACCAAACTTTTAGAGATCATCTGGCTAGATATAGTTATCATATAAACCGAAAATGAATAATATTCCATCAAAATTGCGCTTGTAATCAATTTTTTTCGATTTACAGGCGCGGAAGGGGGCGTGGACAAAATCCAAAATAAACTTGATCAGCGTGCAATAATAACACATACTGTCACCAAATTTGGTAGTTCTAGCTCTTATAATAGCTGAGATCTAGATTTTCACACGGACAGACAGACGGACAGACAACCAGACGGACATAGCTATATCGACTCGGCTGTTAATACGATGTATCGGTCCGTACCGGCTCGTTTCGACTTATTTACAGCGGGCAGCAATAAGAAACATGTATACAAAGTTTCATGAAGGTAGCTCAAAAGGGGAGGCAAAAACTTTTCTTTGCAAAAAATTAGAAAAGTTCGATCTCCCCCACCATGACACGTATGCATGTGGAATCGAACCTTGGACCCATTACCTAAGAGGTCCACCACTTCTCCATTCGGTCATTCAGCCATTACGCAAATTTTGCCAAAGGTACATAATGAGACCATTCGGAAATTCTTGCACGGCAAAAACAAAGTCTGAACGCATGATGCGTGTTGTTGTTGCTATTTATTCATAAATAATAATCATAAACATATAATTAAATAAAAAAACAAGTAAGAAAGCTACAGTCGAGTGTGATCGACTGTAAAATACCCGCTACCCAGCTGCTCGTACATCATTTATTTGCGGAACAAAAAAACGGCTACAATCAAACTTTGACCGTAAAAGGCTACGGACTTATAATATCTATGCAAAGCCAAAATCTAAATTAAAAAAAAAACAAGTAAGAAAGGTACAGTCGAGTGTGCTCGACTGTAATATACCCGCTACCCAGCTACTCGTACATCATTTATTTGCGGAACAAAAAAACGGCTACAATCAAATTTTGACCCTAAAAGGCTATGGACTTATAATATCTATGCAAAGTCAAAATCTAAAATAAAAAAAAAAACATTTTTGCACACATTTAATTTTTGATGCGGGCGGGACTCGAACCCGTAAATGCATAGTAGTAGTGTTCGTTTTGCAGTCCACAACTTACACCATTTAACCACCGTACACGCACACACGATTCTGCACAATGCTGCAATTCAAACGAATCGCCAGAATGTCCAGGTCCCCCAAGAGGAGCGGGAATAACGGAGCGAGGAGCTGAAATCCCAGTTCCAGCGGCCGTGAGCGCAAGGCGTCTCCCAGACGCTGACTTCAATACCCAGCATCAGTGATGTTGTAGTAGGAGAGAACTTGGCCCCTTCAGCACCGCCAGCGACCAAGAAGAAGATCTCCGATCTCATCAGCGTGCCGACCCAAAAAGCCCCAGCGAAAACCCCGCCTATTTCGCCGATTAGGCCACTAGACCTGTCGGCCTACAAAAACGAGGACCTGCACAGCATTTTGGGCATTTTGGAACGGAAAATAACGGTACTGTTATCAGCCTTTGAGACGCAGCGCCTCGTCACCCGGGAAACTAAGGGGGTAATTTTGGAGATGGCAGCTCTAAATGCCAGAGCAATCCAGCTGCAGGATGCCATCGATAAGGTGGCCCCACCGAAGAGCACGGCAACCCAGACGGAAGCCCGACTACAACCAGCGTGCACCCCGGCAGCCAGCAAAAAGAGCGCCCCAGTGAAGCCTGCCCCGAAGAAGCTTCCCGCTAACAAGGATTTTACATTGCAGACGTCCAAAATTAAGGAGCCACTTCCGCCCAGCTTCGCGTCCGTAGCCAAAGAGGGTAACAAAAAGGCGGAGTGGACTAAGGTGGCACCTAAACGACTACGCAAAAAGCCGGAGGCGATAATAATTAAAAAGACGGGAGAAATTTCATACTCGGACATGCTCCGTAAGCTCAAAGCCGACCCAAGCCTGACAGAACTTGGCAGTCATGTCAAGAAAATCAGGAGGACCCAACAAGGCGAGTTGTTGCTCGAAGTGGAGGGAAAAGTTTCTGCAAGCGTGCCCAAATATAAAGGAGCGATCGAGGAATCCCTCAGGGAAATGGCTGCGGTCCGCACGGGCGCGCAGAGAATGGCGCTAACCTGCAGCGGCATGGATGAGGCAACGACAGCAATGGAGCTCTACAACTGCATGGCCTCCCAATTTGAAGGTATTCAGCTGAAGCCAGAAGATGTGCGGGGGATTCGCAAAATGCGAGATGGGACCCAAGTGGCGACGGTTACGATTAGCGTTAACGACGCAATAGGCGTCCTAAAAAAGGGCTCGGTAACCGTTGGCTGGTCTCGCTGTCGCATCATTCAAGACACACGCCCCACAAAATGCTATAAATGCCTGGGTTACGGTCACAGGGCCATCAACTGTAAGGAGCCTGACCGCTCGGACTGCTGTCTTCGGTGCGGCGAACGTGGGCACAAAGCGAAGGGCTGTGATAATCAGCCGAAATGCCTGATCTGCAACAGCGATGTAGACAGAAATCACCCGACAGGTGATGCATGCCCTACCTTCAAAGCGAGCACAAAAAGGAGTCCTGAGTCGCCGTGATGATGATTAACATCTTCCAACTAAATGTTAACCACTGCGCAGCTGCACAGAGCCTCCTGTCCCAGACAGCGAGAGAGCGCAATGCTGACGTCATGCTTCTGAGCGAACCGTACGCCCCTGGTGCGGGAAACTCAGGAGTGCTCTTCGACTCCACACGTAAGGCGGCAGTCATATGCTGCAGAAACCTCTACATAGAGGAACAGGAAAGCGTGCCTATGCGTGGCATTGCGTACGCTAAAGTTAAGGGTGTTCACCTATATAGCTGCTACGCCCCGCCTAGTGACAGTCCGGACCTCTTCGAGG
This sequence comes from Zaprionus ghesquierei, assembly GCA_018904095.1. Taxonomy (NCBI): domain Eukaryota; kingdom Metazoa; phylum Arthropoda; class Insecta; order Diptera; family Drosophilidae; genus Zaprionus; species Zaprionus ghesquierei. The sequence goes on along the minus strand of JAEIGP010000406.1, from coordinate 782,244 downwards.
AATTGTTAAATACTTTAATTCACCACGCTAGAGGGCGCAAGCATGTAGTCATTGCAGGTGACTTCAACGCTTGGGCAATAGAATGGGAAAGCCGGATATCCAATCTCAGAGGACGGGCCGTTATTGATGCCATGAACCAGCTGGATCTGGTGCTGTTGAATGACGGCGGCAAGCCGACGTTTTATAACGACAGAGGTACATCATTCATCGATGTCACCTTTGTCAACAGAAGCCTAGCCCCCACTGCTAAATGGACGGTTCAGGAGGACGTAACGCTGAGCGATCATGCCCTAATTACATTCAGCGCGCGCACGTCGTGCATCACACAACAACAGGCAGGGAGTACTCTTGGGCATGCATGGGACATCAAAAAACTTGATAAGGACATGCTGGCTTTCAACATCGAACAAATGGTGCTTACAAATGGACATGCGGAAACCATGGTAGCGGCGCTCATGAAGATGCTGGAAGCTGCATGCGATGCAGCGATGCCGCGTAAGAAGCAAAGAAGTAAACGCAAACCTCCGGTCTACTGGTGGAACGGCTCTCTCAACCAGCTACGCTCGGAATGCTTCAGGGCAAGGAGACAGGCGCAACGAGCCAGAGGTCACTCTCAGCACTCAGATCTACATGAGAGGTACAGATCGAAACGTGCGGAGCTCAGATATGGCATTGCTGCTGCCAAAGCAAATGCTTTTAAAGAGCTGCTGGCGAGCGTAGACGATGATCCGTGGGGTCCCGCCTACAAATTGGTTTGCAATAAGCTGAAAGCCGCTGAAGGAGGCACTCCACAGGACCCGGCTCTATTATCAAGCATCGTGGAGGAGCTATTCCCAGATCAGGATACGCTATGGCAACCCGCACAAGAAATCCCTGTCCCGACTTCCCGTGTGTCACTACATGCGAGGTCATCGAGGCGGCAAAGAGAATTAAGCCCAACAAAGCCCCAGGTCTCCATGGCATCCCAGGCGTCGTAGTTATGGCTGCCGCAAATGCCAAACCTGAAATCTTCAGGGACACCTTTCAACAGTGTCTGATAGATGGTGTCTTCCCTTCTCGCTGGAAGAACATGAGGCTGGTATTGTTGCCGAAAGGTAAGGCTACATCTAATGCTGCAGGCAGTTTCCGCCCACTATGTCTGCTGGATATTGTGGGAAAGCTCTTCGAACGCATCCTATACACCCGAATTGAGCTGATCACTGAGAGCCCCGATGGCCTACAAAGACACCAGTATGGCTTCCGGAGAGGAAAAAGCACTCTAGACGCTCTCACTGCCATAAGAGATCCGACCAAGTCCGCCCTTGATGGTGACAGATGGCTAGGTGGCAGCAAGGAGTACTGCGCCATCATCACGCTAGACGTGAAAAATGCCTTCAATACGGCGAGATGGCCAAACATCCTTGGGGCCATGCGCAACATGGGTATTCCTCGTTACCTCAGGATCATCATTGGCAGCTACTTCAGGGACCATATACTATGGTACGATACTGATGGCGGGCCAAGAAAACACCACGTCACCGCAGGTGTCCCACAAGGGTCGGTACTTGGTCCAATACTGTGGAACATAATGTACGACGGGATATTGTCCATCAGCAAGCCCAGTGGAGTGGAGCTACTCTGCTTTGCTGACGACGTGGCAGTAGCAGCGGTTGCCAAAACTATTCCGGAGTTACAGGACAAGAGCAATGCAGCGATTAGCTCAGCTATTAGCTGGCTGGAGAATGCCGGTCTAAGCATCGCTGCGCACAAGTCCGAAGCAGTGTTGTTGAGCAGCAGAAAGGCCGTCGAGAGTATATCAAAGACGCTCAAATAGAGTCTGCTGGATCCCTGAAGTATTTGGGTGTTCTTATTGACCATAGACTGTCATTCAAGGAGCATGCGAGATACGCCAGTAGGAAGGCAGCGATGACAGCAGCAGCACTGGCAAGACTCATGCCAAATATAGGTGGACCCAGGATGCCGGCCAGGAGGCTGCTAGTGGCAGTCGCTTCTATACGCTGCCCCCATCTGGAGGAGTGTCACGAATAGAGTGACTTACCTGGACAGCGCGCGTGCAGTATCACGGACCCTGGCTCTTAGACTGATAAGAGGATTCAGAACAATTTCGGAAGATGCAGCTCATGTCCTCGCGGGCATCCCCCCGATTGATCTTGAGATAGAAGCGCAATACCTGTCTCGAGAAGGTGTTAACGGTGAAGAGATCAGTGTCTGGCTTTATGGGGTGTGGCAGACTAGGTGGCAACACTCACAACAAGGGAGATGGACCTACCAGCTGATTCCAGATCTATCCGAGTGGGCAGGGTGTGAACACAAAGTGCTGGACTATCACTTAACCCAGTTCATCACCGACCATGGTTGCTTCCGGGGTTACCTCTTCAGGTTTCGCCATGTGGACTCAGCCCTGTGCCTGTTCTGCAACGACGTAGCCGAAACAGCGGAGCATATCCTAATGTACTGCACTAGGTTTCGTACAGAAAGGGAGATACTGAAGACTCTTGCTGGAACTCCGCTCAGCCCGAGAAGTCTAATGCGCAATATGTTGGCGGACAAAACCGTGTGGGGAGAGGGCTCATGGCATCATAATAGGCATGATGAAACGTGTTCGCATCGATGAGACGGCCAGCAGACCCGTTGGATAAAGGAACACTCCCGTGTGGTGGCGGACCAAGAATACCACCTCAGCGGGCTCGGCTTGTCGTAAAAGGCGACTAAAGAGTTAACGAAGGAGCGTTACACAGCAACGCACCAAGAGAGGGACTGCGACCGGGCACCACATCCTGCTCACCGAAGTAATACCTTGATTGGAAGTACCAGTGAGCAAAGCAAGGACTGGAGAGCATACGGAGGTTTTTGATTAGTACGTAGGCGTAACTCTACTTGGAGAGTTATGAATCGTGCATACCATCTACGGACGGTGGATGGTATCTTTCGAAGATCTTATTTTCCTGCCGTATTTGCAATAAAAAAAAAAAAAAAAACAATGCTGCAATCAGCGCTGCCGGCACCGCTGCTTACAGCTATGGAAAACGTTAAGCTGAATAACTTCTGTGTTTATTATTCGATTGTTACCAAACTTTTAGAGATCATCTGGCTAGATATAGTTATCATACAAACCGAAAATGATATGGCATCAAAATTGCGCTTGTAATCAATTTTTTCGATTTACAGGGGCGGCAGGGGGCGTCACAAAATCCAAAATAAACTTGACCAGCGTGCAATAATAACACATACTGTCACCAAATTTGGTAGTTCTAGCTTTTATAATAGCTGAGATCCAGATTTTCACACGGACAGACAGACGGACAGACGGACATGGTTATATCGTTTCGGCTGTTGATCCTGAGCGAGAATATATATACCTTATGGGGTCGGAGGTGTCTCCTTCTGCCTGCTACATTCATTTTCGTTTTGAACAAAGTTATAATACCCTTCTACTCTATGAGTAGCGGGTATAAGAAAGGAAAAAGCTTAAGCGGCATGAACTGGGAATCGAATCACGGGCCTGTCGCTATTGACGCTGTTATCCAACAACTGCAAAAATTTGCATTGTAAGGCATTCTTATTTTTTCCTATACAAATAAAGAATTTGCGCTGCCGGCAGCGCTGTTTACAGCTATGGAAAACGTTAAACTGAACAACTTCTGTGTTTATTATTCGATTGTTACCAAATTTTCAGAGATCATCAGGCTAGCTATAGTTATCATATTGAACAATATTGAACAATAAATGAACAATATGGCATCAAAATTGCACTTGAAATCAATTTTTTTCGATTTACAGGCGCGGAAGGGGGCGTGGCCAAAATCCAAAATAAACTTGATCAGCGTGCAATAATAACACATACTATCACCAAATTTGGTAGTTCTAGCTCTTATAATAGCTGAGATCTAGATTTTCACACGGACTGACAGACGGACATGGCTATATCGACTCGGCTGTTGATTCTGAGCCAGAATATATATACTTTATGGGGTCGGAGGTGTTTCCTTCTGCCTGTTACATACATTTTCGGTTTGAACAAAGTTATAATACCCTTCTACTCTATGAGTAGCGGGTATAAAAAAAAAACATTTTTGCACACATTAAATTTTTGATGCGGGCGGGACTCGAACCCGTAAATGCATAATAGTACTGTTCGTTTTGCAGTCCACAACTTAACCCAGTACACGCACACACGGTTCGGCACAATGCAGCAAGCAGGGCTGCCGCCACCGCTGCCGGCACCGCTGCTTACAGCTATGGAAAACGTTAAGCTGAATAACTTCTGTGTTTATTATCCAATTGTTACCAAACTTTTAAAGATCATCAGGCTAGATATAGTTATCATATAAACCGAAAATGAATAATATTCCATCAAAATTGCGCTTGTAATCAATTTTTTTTCGATTTACAGGCGCGGAAGGGGGCGTGGCCAAAATCCAAAATAAACTTGATCAGCGTGCAATAATAACACATACTGTCACCAAATTTGGTAGTTCTAGCTCTTATAATAGCTGAGATCTAGATTTTCACACGGATAGACAGACGGACAGACAGACAGACGGACATGGCTATATCGACTCGGCTGTTAATACGATGTATCGGTCCGTACCGGCTCGTTTCGACTTATTTACAGCGGGCAGCAATAAGAAACATGTATACAAAGTTTCATGAAGGTAGCTCAAAAAGGGAGGCAAAAACTTTTCTTTGCAAAAAATTAGAAAAGTTCGATCTCCCCCACCATGACACGTATGCATGTGGAATCGAACCTTGGACCCATTACCTAAGAGGTCCACCACTTCTCCATTCGGTCATTCAGCCATTACGCAAATTTTGCCAAAGGTACATAATGAGACCATTCGGAAATTCTTGCACGGCAAAAACAAAGTCTGAACGCATGATGCGTGTTGTTGTTGCTATTTATTCATAAATAATAATCATAAACATATAATTAAATAAAAAAACAAGTAAGAAAGCTACAGTCGAGTGTGCTCGACTGTAATATACCCGCTACCCAGCTGCTCATACATCATTTATTTGCGGAACAAAAAAACGGCTACAATCAAACTTTGACCGTAAAAGGCTACGGACTTATAATATCTATGCAAAGCCAAAATCTAAATTAAAAAAAAACAAGTAAGAAAGGTACAGTCGAGTGTGCTCGACTGTAATATACCCGCTACCCAGCTACTCGTACATCATTTATTTGCGGAACAAAAAAACGGCTACAATCAAATTTTGACCGTAAAAGGCTATGGACTTATAATATCTATGCAAAGTCAAAATCTGTCCATCAGCAAGCCCAGTGGAGTGGAGCTACTCTGCTTTGCTGACGACGTGGCAGTAGCAGCGGTTGCCAAAACTATTCCGGAGTTACAGGACAAGAGCAATGCAGCGATTAGCTCAGCTATTAGCTGGCTGGAGACTGCCGGTCTAAGCATCGCTGCGCACAAGTTCGAAGCAGTGTTGTTGAGCAGCAGAAAGGCCGTCGAGAGTATATCAAAGACGCTCAAATAGAGTCTGCTGGATCCCTGAAGTATCTGGGTGTTCTTATTGACCATAGACTGTCATTCAAGGAGCATGCGAGATACGCCAGTAGGAAGGCAGCGATGACAGCAGCAGCACTGGCAAGACTCATGCCAAATATAGGTGGACCCAGGATGCCGGCCAGGAGGCTGCTAGTGGCAGTCGCTTCTATACGCTGCCCCCATCTGGAGGAGTGTCACGAATAGAGTGACTTACCTGGACAGCGCGCGTGCAGTATCACGGACCCTGGCTCTTAGACTGATAAGAGGATTCAGAACAATTTCGGAAGATGCAGCTCATGTCCTCGCGGGCATCCCCCCGATTGATCTTGAGATAGAAGCGCAATACCTGTCTCGAGAAGGTGTTAACGGTGAAGAGATCAGTGTCTGGCTTTATGGGGTGTGGCAGACTAGGTGGCAACACTCACAACAAGGGAGATGGACCTACCAGCTGATTCCAGATCTATCCGAGTGGGCAGGGTGTGAACACAAAGTGCTGGACTATCACTTAACCCAGTTCATCACCGACCATGGTTGCTTCCGGGGTTACCTCTTCAGGTTTCGCCATGTGGACTCAGCCCTGTGCCTGTTCTGCAACGACGTAGCCGAAACAGCGGAGCATATCCTAATGTACTGCACTAGGTTTCGTACAGAAAGGGAGATACTGAAGACTCTTGCTGGAACTCCGCTCAGCCCGAGAAGTCTAATGCGCAATATGTTGGCGGACAAAACCGTGTGGGAGAGGGCTCATGGCATCATAATAGGCATGATGAAACGTGTTCGCATCGATGAGACGGCCAGCAGACCCGTTGGATAAAGGAACACTCCCGTGTGGTGGCGGACCAAGAATACCACCTCAGCGGGCTCGGCTTGTCGTAAAAGGCGACTAAAGAGTTAACGAAGGAGCGTTACACAGCAACGCACCAAGAGAGGGACTGCGACCGGGCAGCACATCCTGCTCACCGAAGTAATACCTTGATTGGAAGTACCAGTGAGCGAAGCAAGGACTGGAGAGCATACGGAGGTTTTTGATTAGTACATAGGCGTAACTCTACTTGGAGAGTTATGAATCGTGCATACCATCTACGGACGGTGGATGGTATCTTTCGAAGATCTTATTTTCCTGCCGTATTTGCAATAAAAAAATAAAAAAAAAAACAATGCTGCAATCAGCGCTGCCGGCACCGCTGCTTACAGCTATGGAAAACGTTAAGCTGAATAACTTCTGTGTTTATTATTCGATTGTTACCAAACTTTTAGAGATCATCTGGCTAGATATAGTTATCATACAAACCGAAAATGATATGGCATCAAAATTGCGCTTGTAATCAATTTTTTTCGATTTACAGGGGCGGCAGGGGGCGTCACAAAATCCAAAATAAACTTGACCAGCGTGCAATAATAACACATACTGTCACCAAATTTGGTAGTTCTAGCTTTTATAATAGCTGAGATCCAGATTTTCACACGGACAGACAGACGGACAGACGGACATGGTTATATCGTTTCGGCTGTTGATCCTGAGCGAGAATATATATACTTTATGGGGTCGGAGGTGTCTCCTTCTGCCTGCTACATTCATTTTCGTTTTGAACAAAGTTATAATACCCTTCTACTCTATGAGTAGCGGGTATAAGAAAGGAAAAAGCTTAAGCGGCATGAACTGGGAATCGAATCACGGGCCTGTCGCTATTGACGCTGTTATCCAACAACTGCAAAAATTTGCATTGTAAGGCATTCTTATTTTTTCCTATACAAATAAAGAATTTGCGCTGCCGGCAGCGCTGTTTACAGCTATGGAAAACGTTAAACTGAACAACTTCTGTGTTTATTATTCGATTGTTACCAAATTTTCAGAGATCATCAGGCTAGCTATAGTTATCATATTGAACAATATTGAACAATAAATGAACAATATGGCATCAAAATTGCACTTGAAATCAATTTTTTTCGATTTACAGGCGCGGAAGGGGGCGTGGCCAAAATCCAAAATAAACTTGATCAGCGTGCAATAATAACACATACTATCACCAAATTTGGTAGTTCTAGCTCTTATAATAGCTGAGATCTAGATTTTCACACGGACTGACAGACGGACATGGCTATATCGACTCGGCTGTTGATTCTGAGCCAGAATATATATACTTTATGGGGTCGGAGGTGTCTCCTTCTGCCTGTTACATACATTTTCGGTTTGAACAAAGTTATAATACCCTTCTACTCTATGAGTAGCGGGTATAAAAAAAAAACATTTTTGTACACATTAAATTTTTGATGCGGGCGGGACTCGAACCCGTAAATGCATAATAGTACTGTTCGTTTTGCAGTCCACAACTTAACCCAGTACACGCACACACGGTTCGGCACAATGCAGCAAGCAGGGCTGCCGCCACCGCTGCCGGCACCGCTGCTTACAGCTATGGAAAACGTTAAGCTAAATAACTTCTGTGTCTATTATCCAATTGTTACCAAAGATCATCTGGCTAGATATAGTTATCACATAAACCGAAAATGAATAATATTCCATCAAAATTGCGCTTGTAATCAATTTTTTTTTCGATTTACAGGCGCGGAAGGGGGCGTGGCCAAAATCCAAAATAAACTTGATCAGCGTGCAATAATAACACATACTGTCACCAAATTTGGTAGTTCTAGCTCTTATAATAGCTGAGATCTAGATTTTCACACGGATAGACAGACGGACAGACAGACAGACGGACATGGCTATATCGACTCGGCTGATAATGCGATGTATCGGTCCGTACCGGCTCGTTCCGACTTATTTACAGCGGGCAGCAATAAGAAACATGTATACAAAGTTTCATGAAGGTAGCTCAAAAAGGGAGGCAAAAACTTTTCTTTGCAAAAAATTAGAAAAGTTCGATCTCCCCCACCATGACACGTATGCATGTGGAATCGAACCTTGGACCCATTACCTAAGAGGTCCACCACTTCTCCATTCGGTCATTCAGCCATTACGCAAATTTTGCCAAAGGTACATAATGAGACCATTCGGAAATTCTTGCACGGCAAAAACAAAGTCTGAACGCATGATGCGTGTTGTTGTTGCTATTTATTCATAAATAATAATCATAAACATATAATTAAATAAAAAAACAAGTAAGAAAGCTACAGTCGAGTGTGCTCGACTGTAAAATACCCGCTACCCAGCTGCTCGTACATCATTTATTTGCGGAACAAAAAAACGGCTACAATCAAACTTTGATGGTAAAAGGCTACGGACTTATAATATCTATGCAAAGCCAAAATCTAAATTAAAAAAAAACAAGTAAGAAAGGTACAGTCGAGTGTGCTCGACTGTAATATACCCGCTACCCAGCTACTCGTACATCATTTATTTGCGGAACAAAAAAACGGCTACAATCAAATTTTGACCGTAAAAGGCTATGGACTTATAATATCTATGCAAAGTCAAAATCTAAAATAAAAAAAAAAAACATTTTTGCACACATTTAATTTTTGATACGGGCGGGACTCGAACCCGTAAATGCATAGTAGTAGTGTTCGTTTTGCAGTCCACAACTTACACCATTTCACCACCGTACACGCACACATTATTCTGCACAATGCTGCAATCAGCGCTGCCGGCACCGCTGCTTACAGCTATGGAAAACGTTAAGCTGAATAACTTCTGTGTTTATTATTCGATTGTTACCAAACTTTTAGAGGTCATCTGGCTAGATATAGTTATCATACAAACCGAAAATGAATAATATGGCATCAAAATTGCGCTTGTAATCAATTTTTTTCGATTTACAGGGGCGGCAGGGGGCGTGGCCAAAATCCAAAATAAACTTGACCAGCGTGCAATAATAATACATACTGCCACCAAATTTGGTAGTTCTAGCTCTTATAATAGCTGAGATCTAGATTTTCACACGGACAGACAGACGGACAGACAGACAGACGGACAGACGGACATGGTTATATCGTCTCGGCTGTTGATCCTGAGCGAGAATATATATACTTTATGGGGTCGGAGGTGTCTCCTTCTGCCTGCTACATTCATTTTCGTTTTGAACAAAGTTATAATACCCTTCTACTCTATGAGTAGCGGGTATAAAAAAGGAAAAAGCTTAAGCGGCATGAACTGGGAATCGAATCACGGGCCTGTCGCTATTGACGCTGTTATCCAACAACTGCAAAAATTTGCATTGTAAGGCACTCTTATTATTTCCTATACAAATAAAGAATTTGCGCTGCCGGCAGCGCTGTTTACAGCTATGGAAAACGTTAAACTGAACAACTTCTGTGTTTATTATTCGATTGTTACCAAATTTTCAGAGGCTAGCTATAGTTATCATATAAACCAAAAATGAACAATATGGCATCAAAATTGCACTTGTAATAAATTTTTTTCGATTTAAAGGCGCGGAAGGGGGCGTGGCCAAAATGCAAAATAAACTTGATCAGCATGCAATAATAACACATACTGTCACCAAATTTGGTAGTTGTAGCTCTTATAATAGGTGAGATCTAGATTTTCACACGGACAGACAGACGGACAGACAGACAGACGGACAGACGGACATGGACTCGGCTGTTGATTCTGAGCCAGAATATATATACTTTATGGGGTCGGAGGTGTCTCCTTCTGCCTGTTACATACATTTTCGGTTTGAACAAAGTTATAATACCCTTCTGCTCTATGAGTAGAGGGTATAAAAAAAGAAATAGCTTAAGCGGCATGAACTGGGAATTGAATCACGGGCCTGTCGGTTCAGGAGTTCATCGCTTTTCCACTAAGCTATTGACGCTGTTATCCAACGACTGCAAAAATTTGCATTGGCATTCTATGGCATTCTTATTATTTCCTGTACAAATAAAGAATTTGCGCTGCCGGCAGCGCTGTTTACAGCTATGGAAAACGTTAAACTGAACAACTTCTGTGTTTGTTTTTCGATTGTTATAAAATTTTCAGAGATCATTAGGCTAGCTTTAGTTATCATATAAACCAAAACTGAACAATATGGCATCAAAATTGCACTTGTAATCAATTTTATTCGATTTACAGGCGCGGAAGGGGGCGTGGCCAAAATCGAAAATAAACTTGATCAGCGTGCAATAATAACACATACTATCACCAAATTTGGTAGTTCTAGCTCTTATAATAGCTGAGATCTAGATTTTCACGCGGACTGACAGACGGACATGGCTATATCGACTCGGCTGTTGATTCTGGGCCAGAATATATATGCTTTATGGTGTCGGAGGTGTCTCCTTCTGCCTGTTACATACATTTTCGGTTTGAACAAAGTTATAATACCCTTCTACTCTATGAGTAGCGGGTATAAAAAAAAACTTTTTTGCACACATTAAATTTTTAATGCGGGCGGGACTCGAACCCGTAAATGCATAATAGTACTGTTCGTTTTGCAGTCCACAACTTAGCCCAGTACACGCACACACGATTCGGCACAATGCTGCAATCAGCGCTGCCGGCACCGCTGCTTACAGCTATGGAAAACGTTAAGCTGAATAACTTCTGTGTTTATTATCCGATTGTTACCAAACTTTTAGAGATCATCTGGCTAGATATAGTTACCATATAAACCGAAAATGAATAATATGACAGCAAAATTGCGCTTGTAATCAATTTTTTCGATTTACAGGGGCGGCAGGGGGCGTGGCCAAAATCCAAAATAAACTTGACCAGCGTGCAATAATAATACATACTGTCACCAAATTTGGTAGTTCTAGCTTTAATAATAGCTGAGATCCAGATTTTCACACGGACAGACAGACGGACAGACAGACAGACGGACATGGCTATATGGACTCGGCTGTTGATTCTGAGCCAGAATATATATTCTTTATGGGGTCGGAGGTGTCTCCTTCTGCCTGTTACATACATTTTCGGTTTGAACAAAGCTATAATACCCTTCTACTCTATGAGTAGCGGGTATAAAAAAAGAAAAAGCTTAAGCGGCATGAACTGGGAATCGAATCACGGGCCTGTCGGTTCAGGAGTTCATCGCTTTTCCACTAAGCTATTGACGCTATTATCCAACAACTTGAAAAATTTGCATTGTATGGCATTCTTATTATTTCCTGTACAAATAAAGAATTTGCGCTGCCGGCAGCGCTGTTTACAGCTATGGAAAACGTTAAACTGAACAACTTCTGTGTTTGTTTTTCGATTGTTATAAAATTTTCAGAGATCATCAGGCTAGCTATAGTTATCATATAAACCAAAACTGAACAATATGGCATCAAAATTGCACTTGTAATCAATTTTTTTCGATTTACAGGCGCGGAAGGGGACGTGGCCAAAATCCAAAATAAACTTGATCAGCGTGCAATAATAACACATACTGTCACCAAATTTGGTAGTTCTAGCTCTTATAATAGCTGAGATCTCGATTTTCACACGGACAGACAGACGGACAGACAGGCAGACGGACGTGGCTATATCGACTCGGCTGTTGATACGATGTATCAGTCCGTACCGGCTCGTTCCGACTTAGGCAAAAAGTTTTCTTTGCAAAAAATTATAAAAGTTCGATCTCCCCCACCATGACACGTATGCATGCGGAATCGAATCTTGGACCCATTACCTAAGAGGTCCACCACTTCTCCATTCGGTCATTCAACCATTACGCAAATTTTGCCAAAGTTACATAATGAGACCATTCAAAAATTCTTGCACGACAAAAACAAAGTCTGAACGCATGATGCGTGTTGTTGTTGCTATTTATTCATAAATAATAATCATTAACATATAATTAAATAAAACAAGTAAGAAAGCTACAGTCGAGTGTGCTCGACTGTAATATACCCGCTACCCAGCTGCTCGTACATCATTTATTTGCGGAACAAAAAAACGGCTACAATCAAACTTTGATGGTAAAAGGCAATGGACTTATAATATCTATGCAAAGTCAAAATCTAAAATAAAAAAACATTTTTGCACACATTTAATTTTTGATGCGGGCGGGACTCGAACCCGTAAACGCATAATAGTACTGTTCGTTTTGCAGTCCACAACTTAACCGATTTCACCACCGTACACGCACACACGATTAGGCACAATGCTGCAAGCAGCGCTGCCGGCAGCGCTGCTTACAGCTATGGAAAACGTTAAGCTGAATAACTTCTGTGTTATTTATCCGATTGTTACCAATTTTTCAGAGATCATCTGGTTATCATGTTAACCGAAAGTGAACAATATGGCATAAAAATTGCACTTGTTATCAATGTTTTTTCGATTTCCGGGGGCGGAAGGGGGCGTGGCCAAAATCCAAAATAAACTTGATTAGCGTGCAATAATAACACATATTGTCACCAAATTTGATAGTCCTAGCTCTTATAATAGCTGAGATCTAGATTTTCACACGGACAGACAGACGGACAGACGGACATGGCTCTATCGACTCGGCTGTTGATCCTGAGCCAGAATATATATACTTTATGGGGTCGGAGGTGTCTCCTTCTGCCTGTTACATACATTTTCGGTTTGAACAAAGTTATATTACCCTTCTACTCTATGAGTAGCGGGTTACCAAATTTTCAGAGATCATCAGGCTAGCTATAGTTATCATATGGAACAATATGGACAGACAGACGGAAATGGTTATATCGACTCGGCTGTTGATCCTGAGCGAGAATATATATACTTGATGGGGTCGGAGGTGTCTCCTTCTGCCTGCTACATTCATTTTCGTTTTGAACAAAGTTATAATACCCTTCTACTCTATGAGTAGCGGGTATAAGAAAAGAAAAAGCTTAAGCGGCATGAACTGGGAATCGAATCACGGGCCTGTCGCTATTGACGCTGTAATCCAACAACTGCAAAAATTTGCATTGTAAGGCATTCTTATTATTTCCTGTTCAAATAAAGAATTTGCGCTGCCGGCAGCGCTGTTTACAGCTATGGAAAACGTTAAACTGAACAACTTCTGTGTTTATTATTCGATGGTTACCAAACTTTCAGAGGCTAGCTATAGTTATCATATAAACCAAAAATGAACAATATGGCATCAAAATTGCATTTGTAATCCATTTTTTTCGATTTACAGGCGCGGAAGGGGGCGTGGCCGAAATCCAAAATAAACTTGATCAGCATGCAATAATAACACATACTGTCACCAAATTTGGTATTTCTAGCTCTTGTAATAGGTGAGATCTAGATTTTCACACGGACAGACAGGCGGACAGACAGACAGACGGACATGGCTTTATGGACTCGGCTGTTGATTCTGAGCCAGAATATATATACTTTTTGGGGTCGGAGGTGTCTCCTTCTGCCCGTTACATACATTTTCGGTTTGAAAAAAGTTATAATACCCTTCTACTCTATGAGTAGCGGGTATAAAAACAAGTAAGAAAGCTACAGTCGAGTGTGCTCGACTGTAATATACCCGCTACCCAGCTGCTCGTACATCATTTATTTGCGGAACAAAAAAACGGCTACAATCAAACTTTGATGGTAAAAGGCTATGGACTTATAATATCTATGCAAAGTCAAAATCTGAAATAAAAAATAAAACATTTTTGCACACATTTAATTTTTGATGCGGGCGGGACTCGAACCCGTAAATGCATAATAGTACTGTTCGTTTTGCAGTCCACAACTTAACCGATTTCACCACCGTACACGCACACACGATTCGGCACGATGCCGGCAGCGCTGTTTGCAGCTATGGAAAACGTTAAACTGAACAACTTCTGTGTTTATTATTCGATTGTTACCAAATTTTCAGAGGCTAGCTATAGTTATCATATAAACCAAAAATGAACAATATGGCATCAAATTGCACTTGTAATCAATTTTTTTCGATTTACAGGGGCGGAAGGGGGCGTGGCCAAAATCAAAAATAAACTTGATCAGCGTGCAATAATAACACAAACTGTCACAAAATTTGGTAGTTCTAGATCTTATAATGCTGAGATCTACATTTTCACACGGACAGACAGACAGACGGACAGACGGTCATGGCTATATCGACTCGGCTGTTGATTCTGAGCCAGAATATATATACTTTATGGGGTCGGAGGTGTCTCCTTCTGCCTGTTACATACATTTTCGGTTTGAACAAAGTTATAATACCCTTCTACTCCATGAGTAGCGGGTATAAAAAGCTGCGCTCTAACAATCGCACAGAGCTGATTTAAGAGACTGTCACTTCTCCACTTGTTAACTAAGTTCATTGTGAGCCATTAAAAAATTTTAAATAAAATGCACCACCAATTAATGCATATTCAAAAATTAAACTATAAGTTCTAAAAAAAAAAAAGAAAATGCTTAAGCGGCATGAATGGGGAATCGAATCACGGGCCTTTCGGTCCAGGAGTTCAACGCTTTTTCACTAAGCTACTGACGCTGTTATCCAACAACTGCAAAAATTTGCATTGTGTGGCATTTTTATTATTTCCTGTACAAATAAAGAATTTGCGCTGCCGGAGGCGCGGTTTACAGCTAGGGAAAACATAAAACTGAATAGCTTCTGTGTTTATTATCCGATTGTTACCAAATTTTCAGAGATCATCAGGCTAGCTATAGTTATCATATGGTACAATATGGCATCAAAATTGCCCTTGTACTCAATTTTTTTCGAATTACTGGAGCGGAAGGGGGCGTGGCCAAAATCCAAAATAAACTTGGCCAGCGTGCAATAATAACACATACTGTCACCAAATTTGGTAGTTTTAGCTTTTATAATAGCTGAGATCCAGATTTTCACACGGACAGACAGACGGAAGGCAGACAGACGGACAGACGGACATGGCTATATCGACTCGGCTGTTTATCCTGAGCGAGAATATATATACTTTATGGGGTCGGAGGTGTCTCCTTCTGCCTGCTACATACATTTTCGGTTTGAACAAAGTTATAATACCCTTCTACTTTATGAGTAGCGGGTATAAAAACAAACATTTTTGCACACATTAAATTTTTGGATGCGGGCGGGACTCGAACCCGTAAATGCATAATGGTAATAATAATAATAAATTGCACTTGTAATCAAATTTGTTCGATTTGCAGGCGCGGAAGGCGGCGTGGCCAAAATCCAAAATAAACTTGATCAGCGTGCAATAATAACACATACTGTCACCAAATTTGGTAGTTCTAGCTTTTATAATAGCTGAGATCTAGATTTTCACACGAACAGACAGACGGACAGACAGACAGACGGACAAGGCTATATCGACTCGGCTCTTGATCCTGAGCCAGAATATATATACTTTATGGGGTCGGAGGTGTCTCCTTCTGCCTGTTACATACATTTTCGGTTTGAACAAAGTTATAATACCCTTCTACTCTATGAGTAGCGGGTATAAAAACAAGTAAGAAAGCTACAGTCGAGTGTGCTCGACTGTAATATACCCGCTACCCAGCTGCTCGTACGTCATTTATTTGCGGAACAAAAAAACGGCTACAATCAAACTTTGACCGTAAAAGGCTTTGGACTTATAATATCTATGCAAAGTCAAAATCTAAAATAAAAAAAAAAACATTTTTGCACACATTTAATTTTTGATGGCGGCGGGACTCGAACCCGTAAATGCATAATAGTACTGTTCGTTTTGCAGTCCACAACTTAACCCATTTCACCACCGTACACGCACACACGATTCGGCACAATGCTGCAAGCAGCGCTGCCGGCACCGCTGCTTACAGCTATGGAAAACGTTAAGCTGAATAACTTCTGTGTTACTTATCCGATTGTTACCAAATTTTCAGAGATCATCTGGCTAGCTATAGTTATCATGCAAACCGAAAATGAACAATATGGCATCAAAATTGCACTTGTTATCAATGTTTTTTCGATTTCCGGGGGGCGGAAGGGGGCGTGGCCAAAATCCAAAATAAACTTAATCAACGTGCAATAATAGTACATACTGTCACCAAATTTGGTAATTCTAGCTCTTATAATAGCTGAAATCTAGATTTTCACACGGACAGACAGACGGACAGACGGACAGACGGTCAGACGGACATGGCTATATCGACTCGGCTGTTGATTCTGAGCCAGAATATATACACTTTATGGGGTCGGAGGTGTCTCCTTTTGCCTGTTACATACATTTTCGGTTTGAACAAGGTTATAATACCCTTCTACTCTATGAGTAGCGGGTATAAAAAGCTGGGCTCTAACAATCGCACAGAGCTGATTTAAAAGACTGTCACTTCTCCACTTGTTAACTAATTTCATTGTGAGCCATTAAAAAAATTTTAAATAAAATGCACCACCAATTAATGCATATTCAAAAATTAAACCATAAGTTCTTAAAAAAAAAAGAAAAAGCTTAAGCGGCATGAATGGGGAATCGAATCACGAGCCTTTCGGTCCAGGAGTTCATCGCTTTTTCACTAAGCTACTGACGCTGTTATCCAAAAACTGCAAAAATTTGCATTGTGTGGCATTTTTATTATTTCCTGTACAAATAAAGAATTTGCGCTGCCGGAAGCGCGGTTTACAGCTAGGGAAAACGTTAAACTGAATAGCTTCTGTGTTTATTATCCGATTGTTACCAAATTTTCAGAGATCATCAGGCTAGCTATAGTTATCATATAAACCAAAAACGAACAATATGGCATCAAAATTGCACTTGAAATCAATTTTTTTCGATTTACAGGCGCGGAAGGGGTCGTGGCCAAAATCCAAAATAAACTTGATCAGCGTGCAATAATAATACATACTGTCACCAAATTTGGTAGTTCTAGCTCTTATAATAGCTGAGATCTAGATTTTTACACGGACAGACAGACAGACGGACATGGCTATATCGACTCGGCTGTTGATTCTGAGCCAGAATATATATACTTTATGGGGTCGGAGGTGTCTCCTTCTGCCTGTTACATACATTTTCGGTTTGAACAAAGTTATAATACCCTTCTACTCTATGCGTAGCGGGTATAAAAAAAGAAAAAGCTTAAGCGGCATGAACTGGGAATCGAATCACGGGCCTGTCGGTTCAGGAGTTCATCGCTTTTCCACTAAGCTATTGACGCTGTTATCCAACAACTGCAAAAATTTGCATTGTTTGGCATTCTTATTATTTCCTGTACTCATAAAGAATTTGCGCTGCCGGCAGCGGTGTTTACAGCTATGGAAAACGTTAAACTGAACAACTTCTGTGTTTATTATTCGATTGTTACCAAATTTTCAGAGATCATCAGGCTAGCTATAGTTATCATATAAACCAAAAATGAACAATATGGCATCAAAATTGCACTTGTAATCAATTTTTTTCGATTTACAGGCGCGGAAGGGGGCGTGGCCAAAATCCAAAATGAACTTGATCAGCGTGCAATAATAACACATACTGTCACCAAATTTGGTAGTTCTAGCTCTTATAATAGCTGAGATCTAGATTTTCAAACGGACAGACAGACGGACAGACAGACAGACGGACATGGCTATATCGACTCGGCTGTTGATACGATGTATCGGTCCGTACCGGCTCGTTCCGACTTATTTACACCGGGCAGCAATAAGAAACATGTATACAAAGTTTCATGAAGGTAGCTCAAAAAGGGAGGCAAAAAGTTTTCTTTGCAAAAAATTAGAAAAGTTCGATCTCCCTCGGCTACAATCATATTTTGACCGTAAAAGGCTACGGACTAATAATATTTATGCAAAGTCAAAATATAAAAAAAAAAAAAAATCATTTTTGCACACATTTAATTTTTGATGCGGGCGGGACTCGAACCCGTAAATGCATTATAGTACTGTTCGTTTTGCAGGCCACAACTTAACCGATTTCACCACCGTACACGCACACACGATTCGGCACGATGCCGGCAGCGCTGTTTGCAGCTATGGAAAACGTTAAACTGAACAACTTCTGTGTTTATTATTCGATTGTTACCAAATTTTCAGAGGCTAGCTATAGTTATCATATAAACCAAAAATGAACAATATGGCATCAAATTGCACTTGTAATCAATTTTTTTCGATTTACAGGGGCGGAAGGGGGCGTGGCCATAATCCAAAATAAACTTGATCAGCGTGCAATAATAACACATATTGTCACCAAATTTGGTTGTCCTAGCTGTTATAATAGCTGAGATCTAGATTTTCACACGGACAGACAGACGGACAGACGGACATGGCTATATCGACTCGGCTGTTGATCCTGACCCAGAATATATATACTTTATGGGGTCGGAGGTGTCTCCTTCTGCCTGTTACATACATTTTCGGTTTGAACAAAGTTATAATTCCCTTCTACTCTATGAGTAGCGAGTATAAAAACAAGTAAGAAAGCTACAGTCGAGTGTGCTCGACTATAATATACCCGCTACCCAGCTGCTCGTACATCATTTATTTGCGGATCAAAAAAACGGCTACAATCAAATTTTGACCGTAAAAGGCTATGTACTTATAATATCTATGCAAAGTCAAAATTTTAAACAAAAAAAAAAACATTTTTGTACACATTTAATTTTTGATGCGGGCGGGACTCGAACCCGTAAATGCATAATAGTACTGTTCGTTTTGCAGTCCACAACAAAACCCATTTCACCACCGTACACGCACACACGATTCGGCACAATGCTCCAAGCAGCACTGCCGGCAGCGCTGCTTACAGCTATGGAAAACGTTAAGCTGAATAACTTCTGTGTTTTTTATCGGGTTCTTACCAAATTTTCAGAGATCATCTGGCTAGCTATAGTTATCATGCAAACAGAAAATGAACAATATGGCATCAAAATTGCGCTTGTAATCAATGTTTTTCGAATTACGGGAGCGGAATCGGGCGTGGCCAAAATCCAAAATAAACTTGATCAGCGTGCAATAATAACACATATTGTCACCAAATTTGGTTGTCCTAGCTGTTATAATAGCTGAGATCTAGATTTTCACACGAACAGACAGACGGACAGACGGACATGGCTATATCGACTCGGCTGTTGATCCTGAGCCAGAGTATATATACTTTATGGGGTCGGAGGTGTCTCCTTCTGCCTGTTACATACATTTTCGGTTTGAACAAAGTTATAATACCCTTCTACTCTATGAGTAGCGGGTATAAAAATTAAACTATAAGTTCTTAAAAAAAAAAGAAAAAGCCTTTCGGTCCAGGAGTTCATCGCTTTTTCACTAAGCTACTGACGCTGTTATCCAACAACTGCAAAAATTTGCATTGTGTGGCATTTTAATTATTATACCCGCTACTCATAGAGTAGAAGGGTATTATAACTTTGTTCAAACCGATAATGTATGTAACAGGCAGAAGGAGACACGTCCGACCCCATAAAGTATATATATTCTGGGTCAGTATCAACAGCCGAGTCGATATAGCCATGTCCGTCTGTCCGTCTGGATGTCTGTCCTTCTGTCTGTCCGTGTGAAAATCTAGATCTCAGCTATTATAAGAGCTAGAACTACCAAATTTGGTGACAAAATTATTATTATTATTATTATTATTGCACGCTGATCAAGTTTGGATTTAGGCCACGCCCTCTTCCGCCCCTGTAAATCGAAAAAAATTGATTACAACGCAATTTTGTGGCCATATTGTTCATATTTGGTTTCCATGATAACTATAGCTAGCCAGATGATCTCTAAAAATTTGGGAACAATCGGATAATAAACACAGAAGTTATTCAGCTTAACGTTTTCCATACCTGTAAGCAGCGCTGCCAGCAGCGCTGCTTGCAGTAGTGTGCCGAGTAGTGTGTGCGTGTGGGGTGGTGAAATGGGTTAAGTTGTGGACTGCAAAATTAACAGTACTATTATGCATTTACGGGTTCGAGTCCCGCCCGCATCAAAAATTAAATGTGTGCAAAAATATTTTTTTTTTTTTATACCCGCTACTCATAGAGTAGAAGGGTATTATAACTTTGTTCAAACCGAAAATGTATGTAACAGGCAGAAGGAGACACGTCCGACCCCATAAAGTATATATATTCTGGGTCAGGATCAACAGCCGAGTCGATATAGCCATGTCCGTCTGTCCGTCTGTCCGTCTGTCTGTCTGTCCGTCTGTCTGTCTGTCCGTCTGTCTATCAGTGTGAAAATCTAGATCTCAGCTATTATAATAGCTAGAACTACCACATTTAGTGATAAAATGTGTTATGATTGCACGCTGATCAAGTTTATTTTGGATATCGGCCACGCTCCCTTCCGCCCCTGTAATTAGAAAAAAATTGATTATAAGTACAATTTTGATGCCATATTGTTCATTTTCGGATTACATGATAACTATAGCTAGCCAGATGATCTCTGAAAATTTGGAAAACAATCGGATAATAAATACAGAAGTTATTCAGCTTAACGTTTTCCGTAGCTGTAAGCAGCGCTGCCGGCAGCGCAAATTCTTTATTTGTACAGGAAGTAATAAGAATGTCTTACAATGCAAATTTTTGCAGTTGTTGGATAACAGCGTCAATAGCTTAGTGGAAAAGCGATGAACTCCTGAACCGACAGGCCCGTGATTCGATTCCCAGTTCATGCCGCTTAGGCTTTTTCTTTTTTATACCCTCTACTCATAGAGTAGAAGGGTATTATAACTTTGTTCAAACCGAAAATGTATGTAACAGGCAGAAGGAGACACCTCAGACCCCATAAAGTATATATATTCTGGCTCAGGATCAACAGCCGAGTCGATATAGCCATGTCCGTCAGTCCGTCTGTCTGTCTGTCCGTCTGTCCGTCTGTCTGTCCGTGTGAAAATCTAGATCTCAGCTATTATAAGAGCTAGGATTACCAAATTTGGGGACAAAATGTGTTATTATTGGACGCTGATCAAGTTTATTTTGGATTTTGGCCACGCCCCCTTCCGCCCCTGTAAATCGAAAAAAATTGATTACAAGCGCAATTTTGATGCCATATTGTTCGTTTTCGGTTTACATGATAACTATGGCTAGCCAGATGATCTCTGAAAATTTGGTAACAATCGGATAATAAACACAGACTTTATGCAGCTTAACGTTTTCCATCGCTGCTGGCAGCGCTGCTTGCAGCATTGTGCCGAGTAGTGTGTGCGTGTGGGGTGGTGAAATGGGTTAAGTTGTGGACTGCAAAATTAACAGTACTATTGTGCATTTACGGGTTCGAGTCCCGCCCGCATCAAAAATTAAATGTGTGCAAAAATATTTTTTTTTTTTATACCCGCTACTCATAGAGTAGAAGGGTATTATAACTTTGTTCAAACCGAAAATGTATGTAACAGGCAGAAGGAGACACGTCCGACCCCATAAAGTATATATATTCTGGGTCAGGATCAACAGCCGAGTCGATATAGCCATGTCCGTCTGTCCGTCTGTCTGTCTGTCCGTCTGTCTGTCTGTCCGTCTGTCTATCAGTGTGAAAATCTAGATCTCAGCTATTATAATAGCTAGAACTACCACATTTAGTGATAAAATGTGTTATTATTGCACGCTGATCAAGTTTATTTTGGATTACGGCCACGCTCCCTTCCGCCCCTTTAATTAGAAAAAAATTGATTACAAGTACAATTTTGATGCCATATTGTTCATTTTCGGTTTGCATGATGTCTATAGCTAGCCAGATGATCTCTGAAAATTTGGTAAGAACCCGATAAAAAACACAAAAGTTATTCAGTTTAACGTTTTCCATAGCTGTAAACAGCGCTGCCGGCAGCGCAAATTCTTTATTTGTACAGGAAATAATAAGAATGCCATACAATGCAAATTTTTGCAGTTGTTGGATAACAGCGTTAATAGCTTAGTGGAAAAGCGATGAACTCCTGAACCGACAGGCCCGTGATTCGATTCCCAGTTCATGCCGCTTAAGCTTTTTCTTTTTTTATACCCTCTACTCATAGAGTAGAAGGGTATTATAACTTTGTTCAAACCGAAAATGTATGTAACAGGCAGAAGGAGACACCTCAGACCCCATAAAGTATATATATTCTGGCTCAGGATCAACAGCCGAGTCGATATAGCCATGTCCGTCAGTCCGTCTGTCTGTCTGTCCGTCTGTCCGTCTGTCTGTCCGTGTGAAAATCTAGATCTCAGCTATTATAAGAGATAGGATTACCAAATTTGGGGACAAAATGTGTTATTATTGGACGCTGATCAAGTTTATTTTGGATTTTGGCCACGCCCCCTTCCGCCCCTGTAAATCGAAAAAAATTGATTACAAGCGCAATTTTGATGCCATATTGTTCATTTTCGGTTTACATGATAACTATGGCTAGCCAGATGATCTCTGAAAATTTGGTGACAATCGGATAATAAACACAGACTTTATGCAGCTTAACGTTTTCCATCGCTGCTGGCAGCGCTGCTTGCAGCATTGTGCCGAATAGTGTGTGCGTGTAGGGTGGTAAAATGGTTTAAGTTGTGGACTGCAAAATTAACAGTACTATTATGCATTGCAAAATGAACAGTACTATTATGCATTTACGGGTTCGAGTCCCTCCCGCATCAAAAATTGAATGAGAGCAAAAATATTTTTTTTTTTTTATTTTAGAATTTCACTTTGCATAAATATTGTAAGTCCATAGCCTTTTACGGTCAAAATATGATTGTAGCCGTTTTTTTTTGTTCCGCAAATAAATGATGTACGAGCAGCTGGCTAGCGGGTATATTACAGTCGAGCAGTCTCGACTGTAGCTTTCTTACTTCTTTCCTGTACAAATAAATAATTTGCGCTGCCGGAAGCGCGGTTTACAGCTAGGGAAAACGTTAAACTAAATAGCTTCTGTGTTTATTATCCGATTGTTACCAAATTTTCAGAGATCATCACGCTAGCTATAGTTATCATATAAACCAAAAATGAACAATATGTCATCAAAATTGCACTTGAAATCAATTTTTTTCGATTTACAGGGGCGGAAGGGGGCGTGGCCAAAATCCAAAATAAACTTGATCAGCGTGCAATAATAACACATACTGTCACCAAATTTGGTAGTTCTAGCTCTTATAATAGCTGAGATCTAGATTTTCACACGGACAGACAGACGGACAGACGGACAGACAGACAGACGGACTGACGGACATGGCTATATCGACTCGGCTGTTGATCCTGAGCCAGAATATATATACTTTATGGGGTCTGAGGTGTCTCCTTCTGCCTGTTACATACATTTTCGGTTTGAACAAAGTTATAATACCCTTCTACTCTATGAGTAGAGGGTATAAAAAAAGAAAAAGCTTAAGCGGCATGAACTGGGAATCGAATCACGGGCCTGTCGGTTCAGGAGTTCATCGCTTTTCCACTAAGCTATTAACGCTGTTATCCAACAACTGCAAAAATTTGCATTGTATGGCATTCTTATTATTTCCTGTACAAATAAAGAATTTGCGCTGCCGGCAGCGCTGTTTACAGCTATGGAAAACGTTAAACTGAATAACTTCTGTGTTTTTTATCGGGTTCTTACCAAATTTTCAGAGATCATCTGGCTAGCTATAGACATCATGCAAACCGAAAATGAACAATATGGCATCAAAATTGTACTTGTAATCAATTTTTTTCTAATTAAAGGGGCGGAAGGGAGCGTGGCCGAAATCCAAAATAAACTTGATCAGCGTGCAATAATAACACATTTTATCACTAAATGTGGTAGTTCTAGCTATTATAATAGCTGAGATCTAGATTTTCACACTGATAGACAGACGGACAGACAGACAGACGGACAGACAGACAGACGGACAGACGGACATGGCTATATCGACTCGGGTGTTGATCCTGAGTCAGAATATATATACTTTATGGGGTCGGAGGTGTCTCCTTCTGCCTGTTAGATACATTTTCGGTTTGAACAAAGTTATAATACCCTTCTACTCCATGAGTAGCGGGTATAAACATTTTTGCACACATTTAATTTTTGACCGCTGCCGGCAGCGCTGCTTACAGCTATGGAAAACGTTAAGCTGAATAACTTCTGTGTTTATTATCCGATTGTTACCAAATTTTCAGAGATCATCAGGCTAGCTATAGTTATCATGTAAACCGAAAATAAACAACATGGCATCAAAATTGCACTTGTTTTCAATGTTTTTTCGATTTGCGGGGGCGGAAGGGGGCGTGGCCAAAATCCAAAATAAACTTGATCAGCGTGCAATAATAACACATATTGTCACCAAATTTGGTTGTCCTAGCTTTTATAAAAGCTGAGATCTAGATTTTCACACGGACAGACAGACGGACAGACGGACATGGCTATATCGACTCGGCTGTTGATCCTGAGGCAGAATATATATACTTTATGGGGTCGGAGGTGTCTCCTTC
Organism: Zaprionus ghesquierei; assembly: GCA_018904095.1. Lineage (NCBI taxonomy): Eukaryota > Metazoa > Arthropoda > Insecta > Diptera > Drosophilidae > Zaprionus > Zaprionus ghesquierei. The sequence goes on along the minus strand of JAEIGP010000406.1, from coordinate 757,568 downwards.
TGCCTGTTACATACATTTTCGGTTTGAACAAAGTTATAATACCCTTCTACTCTATGAGTAGCGGGTATAAAAAGCTTAAGCGGCATGAATGGGGAATCGAATCACGGGCCTTTCGGTCCAGGAGTTCATCGCTTTTTCACTAAGCTACTGACGCTGTTATCCAACAACTGCAAAAATTTGCATTGGGAGGCAAAAACTTTTCTTTGCAAAAAATTAGAAAAGTTCGATCTCCCCCACCATGACACGTATGCATGCGGAATCGAACCTTGAACCCATTACCTAAGAGGTCCACCACTTCTCCATTCGGTCATTCAGCCATTACGCAAATTTTGCCAAAGTTACATAATGAGACCATTCGGAAATTCTTGCACGACAAAAACAAAGTCTGAACGCATGATGCGTGTTGTTGTTGCTATTTATTCATAAATAATAATCATAAACATATAATTAAATAAAAAAACAAGTAAGAAAGATACAGTCGAGTGTGCTCGACTGTAATATACCCGCTACCCAGCTGCTCGTACATCATTTATTTGCGGAACAAAAAAACGGCTACAATCAAACTTTGATGGTAAAAGGCAATGGACTTATAATATCTATGCAAAGTCAAAATCTAAAATAAAAAAAAAAATATTTTTGCACACATTTAATTTTTGATGCGGGCGGGACTCGAACCCGTAAATGCATAATAGTACTGTTCGTTTTGCAGTCCACAACTTAACCCATTTCACCACCGTACACGCACACACGATTCGGCACAATGCTGCAAGCAGCGCTGCCGGCAGCGCTGCTTACAGCTATGGAAAACGTTAAGCTGAATAACTTCTGTGTTTATTATCCGATTGTTACCAAATTTTCAGAGATCATCTGGCTAGCTGTAGTTATCATGTAAACCGAAAATGAACAACATGGCATCAAAATTGCACTTGTTATCAATGTTTTTTCGATTTGCGGGGGCGGAAGGGGGCGTGGCCAAAATCCAAAATAAACTTGATCAGCGTGCAATAATAACACATATTGTCACCAAATTTGGTTGTCCTAGCTTTTATAAAAGCTGAGATCTGGATTTTCACACGGACAGACAGACGGACATGGCTATATCGACTCGGCTGTTGATCCTGAGCCAGAATATATATACTTTATGGGGTCGGAGGTGTCTCGTTCTGCCTGTTACATACATTTTCGGTTTGAACAAAGTTATAATACCCTTCTACTCTATGAGTAGCGGGTATAAAAAGCTGCGCTCTAACAATCGCACAGAGCTGATTTAAGAGACTGTCACTTCTCCACTTGTTAACTAAGTTCATTGTGAGCAATTAAAAAAATTTTAAATAAAATGCACCACCAATTAATGCATATTCCACCCTACACGCACACACTATTCGGCACAATGCTGCAAGCAGCGCTGCCAGCAGCGATGGAAAACGTTAAGCTGCATAAAGTCTGTGTTTATTATCCGATTGTCACCAAATTTTCAGAGATCATCTGGCTAGCCATAGTTATCATGTAAACCGAAAATGAACAATATGGCATCAAAATTGCGCTTGTAATCAATTTTTTTCGATTTACAGGGGCGGAAGGGGGCGTGGCCAAAATCCAAAATAAACTTGATCAGCGTCCAATAATAACACATTTTGTCCCCAAATTTGGTAATCCTATCTCTTATAATAGCTGAGATCTAGATTTTCACACGGACAGACAGACGGACAGACGGACAGACAGACAGACGGACTGACGGACATGGCTATATCGACTCGGCTGTTGATCCTGAGCCAGAATATATATACTTTATGGGGTCTGAGGTGTCTCCTTCTGCCTGTTACATACATTTTCGGTTTGAACAAAGTTATAATACCCTTCTACTCTATGAGTAGAGGGTATAAAAAAAAGAAAAGCTTAAGCGGCATGAACTGGGAATCGAATCACGGGCCTGTCGGTTCAGGAGTTCATCGCTTTTCCACTAAGCTATTAACGCTGTTATCCAACAACTGCAAAAATTTGCATTGTATGGCATTCTTATTATTTCCTGTACAAATAAAGAATTTGCGCTGCCGGCAGCGCTGTTTACAGCTATGGAAAACGTTAAACTGAATAACTTCTGTGTTTTTTATCGGGTTCTTACCAAATTTTCAGAGATCATCTGGCTAGCTATAGACATCATGCAAACCGAAAATGAACAATATGGCATCAAAATTGTACTTGTAATCAATTTTTTTCTAATTAAAGGGGCGGAAGGGAGCGTGGCCGAAATCCAAAATAAACTTGATCAGCGTGCAATAATAACACATTTTATCACTAAATGTGGTAGTTCTAGCTATTATAATAGCTGAGATCTAGATTTTCACACTGATAGACAGACGGACAGACAGACAGACGGACAGACAGACAGACGGACAGACGGACATGGCTATATCGACTCGGGTGTTGATCCTGAGTCAGAATATATATACTTTATGGGGTCGGAGGTGTCTCCTTCTGCCTGTTAGATACATTTTCGGTTTGAACAAAGTTATAATACCCTTCTACTCCATGAGTAGCGGGTATAAACATTTTTGCACACATTTAATTTTTGATGCGGGCGGGACTCGAACCCGTAAATGCATAATAGTACTGTTCGTTTTGCAGTCCACAACTTAACCCATTTCACCACCGTACTCGCACACACGATTCGGCAAAAGGCTGCAAGCAGCGCTGCCGGCAGCGCTGCTTACAGCTATGGAAAACGTTAAGCTGAATAACTTCTGTGTTTATTATCCGATTGTTACCAAATTTTCAGAGATCATCAGGCTAGCTATAGTTATCATGTAAACCGAAAATAAACAACATGGCATCAAAATTGCACTTGTTTTCAATGTTTTTTCGATTTGCGGGGGCGGAAGGGGGCGTGGCCAAAATCCAAAATAAACTTGATCAGCGTGCAATAATAACACATATTGTCACCAAATTTGGTTGTCCTAGCTTTTATAAAAGCTGAGATCTAGATTTTCACACGGACAGACAGACGGACAGACGGACATGGCTATATCGACTCGGCTGTTGATCCTGAGGCAGAATATATATACTTTATGGGGTCGGAGGTGTCTCCTTCTGCCTGTTACATACATTTTCGGTTTGAACAAAGTTATAATACCCTTCTACTCTATGAGTAGCGGGTATAAAAAGCTTAAGCGGCATGAATGGGGAATCGAATCACGGGCCTTTCGGTCCAGGAGTTCATCGCTTTTTCACTAAGCTACTGACGCTGTTATCCAACAACTGCAAAAATTTGCATTGTGTGGCATTTTTATTATTTCCTGTACAAATAAAGAATTTGCGCTGCCGAAAAAGCGGTTTACAGCTAGGGAAAACGTTAAACTGAATAGCTTCTGTGTTTATTATCCGATTGCTACCAAATTTTCAGAGATCATTAGGCTAGCTATAGTTATCATATGGAACAATATGGCTCAAAATTGCGCTTGTACTCAATTTTTTTCGATTTACAGGGGCGGAAGGGGGCGTGGCCAAAATCCAAAATAAACTTGATCAGCGTGCAATAATAACACATACTGTCATCAAATTTGGTAGTTCTAGCTCTTATAATAGCTGAGATCTAGATTTTCACACGGACAGACAGACGGACAGACAGACGGACAGACGGACATGGCTATATCGACTCGGCTGTTTATCCTGAGCCAGAATATATATACTTTATGGGGTCGGAGGTGTCTCCTTCTGCCTGTTACATACATTTTCGGTTTGAACAAAGTTATAATACCCTTCTACTCTATGAGTAGCGGGTATAAAAAAAAACATTTTTGCAGACATTTAATTTTTGGTGCGGGCGGGACTCAAACCCGTAAATGCATAATAGTACTGTTCGTTTTGCAGTCCACAACTTAACCCATTCCACCACCGTACTCGCACACACGATTTGGCACAATGCTGCAAGCAGCGCTGCCGGCACCGCTGCTTACAGCTATGGAAAACGTTAAGCTGAGTAACTTCTGTGTTTATTATCCGATTGTTACAAAACTTTTAGAGATCACCTGGCTAGATATAGTTACCATATAAGCCGAAAATGAATAATATGGCAGCAAAATTGCGCTTGTAATCAATTTTTTTCGATTTACAGGGGCGGAAGGGGGCGTGGCCAAAATCCAAAATAAACTTGATCAGCGTGCAATAATAACACATACTATCACCAAATTTGGTAGTTCTAGCTTTTATAATAGCTGAGATCCAGATTTTTACACGGACAGACAGACGGACAGACAGACAGACGGACATGGCTATATCGACTCGGCTGTTGATCCTGAGCGAGAATATATATACTTTATGGGGTCGGAGGTGTCTCCTTCTGCCTGCTACATACATTTTCGGTTTGAACAAAGTTATAATACCCTTCTACTCTATGAGTAGCGGGTATAAAAAAAAACATTTTTGCACACATTAAATTTTTGATGCGGGCGGGACTCGAACCCGTAAATGCATAATAGTACTGTCCAGAACTTAACCCAGTACACGCACACACGGTTCGGCACAATGCTGCAAGCAGCGCTGCCGGCACCGCTGCTTACACCTATTGAAAACGTTAAGCTGAATAACTTCTGTGTTTATTATCCGATTGTTACCAAACTTTTAGAGATCATCTGGCTAGATATAGTTATCATATAAACCGAAAATGAATAATATTCCATCAAAATTGCGATTGTAAGCAATTTTTTTCCATTTACAGGCGTGGAAGGGGGCGTGGCCAAAATCCAAAATAAACTTGACCAGCGTGCAATAATAACACATACTGTCATCAAATTTGGTAGTTCTAGCTTTTATAATAGCTGAGATCCAGATTTTCACACGGACAGACAGACCGACGGACAGACGGTCATGGCTATATCGACTCGGCTGTTGATCCTGAGCCAGAATATATATACTTTATGGGGTCGGAGGTGTCTCCTTCTGCCTGTTACATACATTTTCGGTTTGAACAAAGTTATAATACCCTTCGACTCTATGAGTAGCGGGTATAAAAAAAGAAAAAGCTTATGCGGCATGAACTGGGAATCGAATCACGGGCCTGTCGGTTTAGGAGTTCATCGCTTTTCCACTAAGCTATTTACGCTGTTATCCAACAACTGCAAAAATTTGCATTGTATGGCATTCTTATTATTTCCTGTACAAATAAAGAATTTGAGCTGCCGGCAGCGCTGTTTACAGCTATGGAAAACGTTAAACTGAATAACTTCTGTGTTTATTATTTGATTATTACCAAATTTTCAGAGATCATCAGGCTAGCTATAGCTTTCATATAAACCAAAAATGAACAATATGGCATCAAAATTGCACTTGTAATCAATTTTTTTCGATTTACAGGGGCGGAAGGGGGCGTGGCCAAAATCCAAAATAAACTTGATCAGCGTGCAATAATAACACATACTGTCACCAAATTTGGTAGTTCTAGCTCTTATAATAGCTGAGATCTAGATTTTCACACGGACAGACAGACGGACATGGCTATATCGACTCGGGTGTTGATCCTGAGTCAGAATATATATACTTTATGGGGTCGGAGGTGTCTCCTTCTGCCTGTTACATACATTTTCGGTTTGAACAAAGTTATAATACCCTTCTACTCTATGAGTAGCGGGTATAAACATTTTTGCACACATTTAATTTTTGATGCGGGCGGGACTCAATCCCGTAAATGCATAATAGTACTTTTCGTTTTGCAGTCCACAACTTAACCCATTTCACCACCGTACACGCACACACGATTCGGCACAATGTTGCAAGCAGCGCTGCCGGCACCGCTGCTTACAGCTATGGAAAACGTTAAGCTGAATAACTTCTGTGTTTATTATCCGATTGTTACAAAAGTTTTAGAGATCATCTGGCTAGATATAGTTATCATATAAACCGAAAATGAATAATATGGCAGCAAAATTGCGCATGTAATCAATATTTTTCGATTTACAGGGGCGGAAGGGGGCGTGGCCAAAATCCAAAATAAACTTGACCAGCGTGCAATAATAACACATACTGTCACCAAATTTGGTAGCTCTAGCTCTTATAATAGCTGAGATCTAGATTTTCACACGGACAGACAGACGGACAGACGGACATGGCTACATCGACTCGGCTGTTGATCCTGAGCGAGAATATATATACTTTATGGGTTCGGAGGTGTCTCCTTCTGCCTGCTACATACATTTTCGGCTTGAACAAAGTTATAATACCCTTCTACTCTATGAGTAGCGGGTATAAAAAAAAACATTTTTGCACACATTACACTTTTGATGCGGGCGGGACTCGAACCCGTAAATGCATAATAGTAATAATAATAACAAAATTGCACTTGTAATCAATTTTTTTCAATTTACAGGCGCGGAAGGGGCGTGGCCAAAATCCAAAATAAACTTGATCAGCGTGCAATAATAACACATACTGTCACCAAATTTGGTAGTTCTAGCTCTTATAATAGCTGAGATCTAGATTTTCACACGGACAGACAGACGGACAGACGGACATGGCTATATCGACTCGGCTGTTTATCCTGAGCCAGAATATATATACTTTATGGGGTCGGAGGTGTCTCCTACTGCCTGTTACATACATTTTCGGTTTAAACAAAGTTATAATACCCTTCTACTCTATGAGTAGCGGGTATAAAAAAAAACATTTTTGCCCACATTTAATTTTTGATGCGGGCGGGACTCAAACCCGTAAATGCATAATAGTACTGTTCGTTTTGCAGTCCACAACTTAACCCGTTTCACCACCGTACACGCACACAAAATTCGGCACAATGCTGCAAGCAGCGCTGCCGGCACCGCTGCTTACAGCTATGGAAAACGTTAAGCTGAATAACTTCTGTGTTTATTATCCGATTGTTACAAAAGTTTTAGAGATCATGTGGCTAGATATAGTTATCATAAAAACCGAAAATGAATAATATGGCAGCAAAATTGCGCATGTAATCAATTTTTTTTGATTTACAGGCGCGGAAGGGGTCGTGGCCAAAATCCAAAATAAACTTGACCAGCGTGCAATAATAACACATACTGTCACCAAATTTGGTAGTTCTAGCTTTTATAATAGCTGAGATCTAGATTTTCACACGGACAGACAGATGGACAGACGGACATGGCTACATCGACTCGGCTGTTGATCCTGAGCGAGAATATATATACTTTATGGGGTCGGAGGTGTCTCCTTCTGCCTGCTACATACATTTTCGGTTTGAACAAAGTTATAATACCCTTCTACTCTATGAGTAGCGAGTATAAAAAAAACATTTTTGCACACATTACATTTTTGATGCGGGCGGGACTCGAACCCGTAAATGCATAATAGTAATAATAATAACAAAATTGCACTTGTAATCAATTTTTTTCAATTTACAGGCGCGGAAGGGGCGTGGCCAAAATCCAAAATAAACTTGATCAGCGTGCAATAATAGCACATACTGTCACCAAATTTGGTAGTTCTAGCTTTTATAATAGCTGAGATCTAGATCTTCACACGGACAGACAGACGGACAGACGGACGTGGCTATATCGACTCGGCTGTTGATCCTGAGCCAGAATATATATACTTTATGGGGTCGGAGGTGTCTCCTTCTGCCTGTTACATACATTTTCGGTTTGAACATAGTTATAATACCCTTCTACTCTATGAGTAGCGGGTATAAAAAAAACATTTTTGCACACATTTAATTTTTGATGCGGGCGGGACTCAAACCCGTAAATGAATAATAGTACTGTTCGTTTTGCAGTCCACAACTTAACCCATTTCACCACCGTACACGCACACACGATTCGGCACAATGCTGCAAGCAGCGCTGCCGGCACCGCTGCTTACAGCTATGGAAAACGTTAAGCTGAATAACTTCTGTGTTTATTATCCGATTGTTACAAAAGTTTTAGAGATCATGTGGCTAGATATAGTTATCATATAAACCAAAAATGAGCAATATGGCATAAAAATTGCACTTGTAATCAATTTTTTTCGATTTACAGGGGCGGAAGGGGGCGTGGCCGAAATCCAAAATAAACTTGATCAGCGTGCAATAATAACACATACTGTCACCAAATTTGGTATTTCTAGTTCTTATAATAGCTGAGATCTAGATTTTCACACGGACAGACAGACGGACAGACGGACATGGCTATATCGACTCGGCTGTTTATCCTGAGCCAGAATATATATACTTTATGGGGTCGGAGGTGTCTCCTTCTGCCTGTTACATACATTTTCGGTTTGAACAAAGTTATAATACCCTTCTACTCTATGAGTAGCGGGTATAAAAAAAACATTTTTGCACACATTTAATTTTTGATGCGGGCGGGACTCAAACCCGTAAATGAATAATAGTACTGTTCGTTTTGCAGTCCACAACTTAACCCATTTCACCACGTTACACGCACACACGATTCGGCACAATGCTGCAAGCAGCGCTGCCGGCACCTCTGCTTACAGCTATGGAAAACGTTAAGCTGAATAACTTCTGTGTTTATTATCCGATTGTTACAAAACTATTAGAGATCATCAGGCTAGCTATAGTTATCATATAAACCAAAAATGAGCAATATGGCATCAAAATTGCACTTGTAATCAATTTTTTTCGATTTACAGGGGCGGAAGGGGGCGTGGCCGAAATCCAAAATAAACTTGATCAGCGTGCAATAATAACACATACTGTCACCAAATTTGGTATTTCTAGTTCTTATAATAGCTGAGATCTAGATTTTCACACGGACAGACAGACGGACAGACGGACATGGCTATATCGACTCGGCTGTTTATCCTGAGCCAGAATATATATACTTTATGGGGTCGGAGGTGTCTCCTTCTGCCTGTTACATACATTTTCGGTTTGAACAAAGTTATAATACCCTTCTACTCTATGAGTAGCGGGTATAAAAAAAACATTTTTGCACACATTTAATTTTTGATGCGGGCGGGACTCAAACCCGTAAATGAATAATAGTACTGTTCGTTTTGCAGTCCACAACTTAACCCATTTCACTACGTTACACGCACACACGATTCGGCACAATGCTGCAACCAGCGCTGCCGGCACCTCTGCTTACAGCTATGGAAAACGTTAAGCTGAATAACTTCTGTGTTTATTATCCGATTGTTACAAAACTTTTAGAAATCATCTGGCTAGATATAGTTATCATATAAACCGAAAATGAATAATATGGCAGCAAAATTGCGCTTGTTATCAATTTTTTTCGATTTACAGGGGCGGAAGGGGGCGTGGCCAAAATCCAAAATAAACTTGATCAGCGTGCAATAATAACACATACTGTCACCAAATTTGGTAGTTCTAGCTCTTATAATAGCTGAGATCTAGATTTTCACACGGACAGACAGACGGACAGACAGACGGACAGACGGACATGGCTATATCGACTCGGCTGTTGATCCTGAGCCAGAATATATATACTTTATGGGGTCGGAGGTGTCTCCTTCTGGCTGTTACATACATTTTCGGTTTGAACAAAGTTATAATACGCTTCTACTCCATGAGTAGCGGGTATAAAAAAAACATTTTTGCACACATTTAATTTTCTATGCGGGCGGGACTCAAACCAGTAAATGCATAATAGTACTGTTCGTTTTGCAGTCCACAACTTAACCCATTTCACCACCGTACACGCACACACGATTCGGCACAATGCTGCAAGGAGCGCTGCCGGCACCGCTGCTTACAGCTATGGAAAACGTTAAGCTGAATAACTTCTGTGTTTATTATGCGATTGTTACAAAAGTTTAAGAGATCATCTGGCTAGATATAGTTATCATATAAACCGAAAATGAATAATATGGCAGCAAAATTGCGCATGTAATCAATTTTTTTCGATTTACAGGCGCGGAAGGGGTCGTGGCCAAAATCCAGAATAAACTTGACCAGCGTACAATAATAACACATACTGTCACCAAATTTGGTAGTTCTAGCTTTTATAATAGCTGAGATCCAGATTTTCACACCGACAGACAGACGGACAGACAGACAGACGGACAGATGGACATGGCTATATCGACTCGGCTCTTGATCCTGAGCCATAATATATATACTTTATGGGGTCGGAGGTGTCTCCTTCTGCCTGTTACATACATTTTCGGTTTGAACAAAGTTATAATACGCTTCTACTCTATGAGTAGCGGGTATAAAAAAAAACATTTTTTCACACATTTAATTTTTGATGCGGGCGGGACTCAAACCCGTAAATGCATAATAGTACTGTTCGTTTTGCAGTCCACAACTTAACCCATTTCACCACCGTACACGCACACACGATTCGGCACAATGCTGCAAGCAGCGCTGCCGGCACCGCTGCTTACAGCTATGGAAAACGTTAAGCTGAATAACTTCTGTGTTTATTATCCGATTGTTACAAAACTTTTAGAGATCATCTGGCTAGATATAGTTATCATATAAGCCGAAAATGAATAATATGGCAGCAAAATTGCGCATGTAATCAATTTTTTCCGATTTACAGGCGCAGAAGGGGGCGTGGCCAAAATCCAAAATAAACTTGACCAGCGTGCAATAATAACACATACTGTCACCAAATTGTGTAGTTCTAGCTTTTATAGTAGCTGAGATCCAGATTTTCACACGGACAGACAGACGGACAGACAGACAGACGGACAGATGGACATGGCTATATCGACTCGGCTCTTGATCCTGAGCCAGAATATATATACTTTATGGGGTCGGAGGTGTCTCCTTCTGCCTGTTACATACATTTTCGGTTTGAACAAAGTTATAATACCCTTCTACTCTATGAGTAGCGGGTAGAAAAAAAGAAAAAGCTTAAGCGGCATGAACTGGGAATCGAATCACGGGCCTGTTGGTTTAGGAGTTCATCGCTTTTCCACTAAGCTATTGACGCTGTTATCCAACAACTGCAAAAATTTGCATTGTATGGCATTCTTATTATTTCCTGTACAAATAAAGAATTTGCGCTGCCGGCAGCGCTGTTAACAGCTATGGAAAACGTTAAACTGAATAACTTCTGTGTTTATTATTTGATTGTTACCAAATTTTCAGAGATCATCTGGCTAGCTATCATATAAACCAAAAATGAACAATATGGCATCAAAATTGCACTTGTAATCAATTTTTTTCGATTTACAGGCGCGGAAGGGGGCGTGGCCAAAATCCAAAACAAACTCGACCAGCGTGCAATAATAACACATACTGTCACCAAATTTGGTAGTTCTAGCTCTTATAATAGCTGAGATCTAGATTTTCACACGGACAGACAGACGGACAGACGGACATGGCTATATCGACTCGGCTGTTTATCCTGAGCCAGAATATATATACTTTATGGGGTCGGAGGTGTCTCCTTCTGCCTGTTACATACATTTTCGGTTTGAACAAAGTTATAATACCCTTCTACTCTATGAGTAGCGGGTAAAAAAAAAAACATTTTTGCACACATTTAATTTTTGATGCGGGCGGGACTCAAACCCGTAAATGCATAATAGTACTGTTCGTTTTTGAGTCCAGAACTTAACCCATTTCACCACCGTACACGCACACACGATTCGGCACAATGCTGCAAGCAGCGCTACCGGCACCGCTGCTTACAGCTATGGAAAACGTTAAGCTAAATAACTTCTGTGTTTATTATCCGATTGTTACAAATCTTTTAGAGATCATCTGGATAGATATAGTTATCATATAAACCGAAAATGAAGAATATGGCAGCAAACTTGCGCTTGTAATCAATTTTTTTCGATTTACAGGGGCGGAAGGGGGCGTGGCCAAAATCCAAAATAAACTTGACCAGCGTGCAATAATAACACATACTGTCACCACATTTGGTAGTTCTAGCTTTTATAATAGCTGAGATCCAGATTTTCACACGGACAGACAGACGGACAGACAGACAGACGGACAGACGGACATGGCTACATCGACTCGGCTGTCGATCCTGAGCCAAGTATATATACTTAATGGGGTCGGAGGTGTCTCCTTCCGCCTGTTACATACATTTTCGGTTTGAACAAAGTTATAATACCCTTCTACTCTATGAGTAGCGTTCCCATTTACAGGCGCGGAAGGGGGCGTGGCCAAAATCCAAAACAAACTTGACCAGCGTGCAATAATAACACATACTGTCATCAAAATTGGTAGTTCTAGCTTTTATATTAGCTGAGATCCAGATTTTCACACGGACAGACAGACGGACAGACAGACAGACGGACAGACGGACATGGCTATATCGACTCGGCTGTTGATCCTGAGCCAAGTATATATACTTTATGGGGTCGGAGGTGTCTCCTTCCGCCTGTTACATACATTTTCGGTTTGAACAAAGTTATAATACCCTTCTACTCTATGAGTAGCGGGTATAAAGAAAAGAAAAAGCTTAAGCGGCATGAACTGGGAATCGAATCACGGGCCTGTTGGTTTAGGAGTTCATCGCTTTTCCACTAAGCTATTGACGCTGGTATCCAACAACTGCAAAAATTTGCATTGTATGGCATTCTTATTATTTCCTGTACAAATAAAGAATTTGCGCTGCCGGCAGCGCTATTTACAGCTATGGAAAACGTTAAACTAAATAACTTCTGTGTTTATTATTTGATTGTTACCAAATTTTCAGAGATCATCTGGCTAGCTATAGTTATCATATAAACCAAAAATCAACAATATGGCATCAAAATTGCACTTGTAATCAATTTTTTTCGATTTACAGGGGCGGAAGGGGGCGTGGCCAAAATCCAAAATAAACTTGATCAGCGTGCAATAATAACACATACTGTCACCAAATTTGGTAGTTCTAGCTCTTATAATAGCTGAGATCTAGATTTTCACACGGACAGACAGACGGACAGACGGACATGGTTACATCGACTCGGCTGTTGATCCTGAGCGAGAATATATATACTTTATGGGGTCGGAGGTGTCTCCTTCTGCCTGCTACATACATTTTCGGTTTGAACAAAGTTATAATACCCTTCTACTCTATGAGTAGCGGGTATAAAAAAAAGCATTTTTGCACACATTACATTTTTGATGCGGGCGGGACTCGAACCCGTAAATGCATAATAGTAATAATAATAACAAAATTGCACTTGTAATCAATTTTTTTCAATTTACAGGCGCGGAAGGGGCGTGGCCAAAATCCAAAATAAACTTGATCAGCGTGCAATAATAACACATACTGTCACCAAATTTGGTAGTTCTAGCTTTTATAATAGCTGAGATCCAGATTTTCACACGGACAGACGAACAGGCGGTCATGGCTATATCGACTCGGCTGTTGATCCTGATCCAGAATATATATACTTTATGGGGTCGGAGGTGTCTCCTTCTGCCTGTTACATACATTTTCGGTTTGAACAAAGTTATAATACCCTTCTACTCTATGAGTAGCGGGTATAAAAAAAGAAAAAGCTTAAGCGGCATGAACTGGGAATCGAATCACGGGCCTGTTGGTTTAGGAGTTCATCGCTTTTCCACTAAGCTATTGACGCTGGTATCCAACAACTGCAAAAATTTGCATTGTATGGCATTCTTATTATTTCCTGTACAAATAAAGAATTTGCGCTGCCGGCAGCGCTGTTTACAGCTATGGAAAACGTTAAACTGAATAACTTCTGTGTTTATTATTTGATTGTTACCAAATTTTCAGAGATCATCTGGCTAGCTATAGTTATCATATAAACCAAAAATGAACAATATGGCATCAAAATTGCACTTGTAATAAATTTTTTTCGATTTACAGGGGCGGAAGGGGGCGTGGCCAAAATCCAAAATAAACTTGATCAGCGTGCAATAATAACACATACTGTCACCAAATTTGGTAGTTCTAGCTCTTATAATAGCTGAGATCTAGATTTTCACACGGACAGACAGACGGACAGACGGACATGGCTACATCGACTCGGCTGTTGATCCTGAGCAAGAATATATATACTTTATGGGGTCGGAGGTGTCTCCTTCTGCCTGCTACATACATTTTCGGTTTGAACAAAGTTATAATACCCTTCTATTCTATGAGTAGCGGGTATAAAAAAAAACATTTTTGCACACATTACATTTTTGATGCGGGCGGGACTCGAACCCGTAAATGCATAATAGTAATAATAATAACAAAATTGCACTTGTAATCAATTTTTTTCAATTTACAGGCGCGGAAGGGGGCGTGGCAAAAATCCAAAATAAACTTGATCAGCGTGCAATAATAACACATACTGTCACCAAATTTGGTAGTTCTAGCTTTTATAATAGCTGAGATCTAGATCTTCACACGGACAGACAGACGGACAGACAGACAGACGGACATGGCTATATCGACTCGGCTCTTGATCCTGAGCCAGAATATATATACTTTATGGGGTCGGAGGTGTCTCCTTCTGCCTGTTACATACATTTTCGGTTTGAACAAAGTTATAATACCCTTCTACTCTATGAATAGCGGGTATAAAAAAAAACATTTTTGCGCACCTTAAATTTTTGATGCGGGCAGGACTCGAACCCGTAAATGCATAATAGTACTGTTCGTTTTGCAGTCCACAAATTAACCCAGTACACGCACACACGGTTCGGCACAATGCTGCAAGCAGCGCAGCCGGCACCGCTGCTTACAGCTATGGAAAACGTTAAGCTGAATAACTTCTGTGTTTATTATCCGATTGTTACCAAACTTTTAGAGATCATCTGGCTATATATAGTTATCATATAAACCGAAAATTTATAATATTCCATCAAAATTGCGCTTGTAATCAATTTTTTTCCATTTACAGGCGCGGAAGGGGGTGTGGCCAAAATCCAAAATAAACTTGACCAGCGTCCAATAATAACACATACTGTCATCAAATTTGGTAGTTCTAGCTTTTATAATAGCTGAGATCCAGATTTTCACACGGACAGACAGACGGACAGACAGACAGACGGACAGACGGACATGGCTTTATCGACTCGGCTGTTGATCCTGAGCCAAGTATATATACTTTATGGGGTCGGAGGTGTCTCCTTCCGCCTGTTACATACATTTTCGGTTTAAACAAAGTTATAATACCCTTCTACTCTATGAGTAGCGGGTATAAAGAAAAGAAAAAGCTTAAGCGGCATGAACTGGGAATCGAATCACGGGCCTGTCGGTTTAGGAGTTCATCGCTTTTCCACTAAGCTATTGACGCTGTTATCCAACAACTGCAAAAATTTGCATTGTATGGCATTCTTATTATTTCCTGTACAAATAAAGAATTTGCGCTGCCGGCAGCGCTGTTTACAGCTATGGAAAACGTTAAACTGAATAACTTCTGTGTTTATTATTCGATTGTTACCAAATTTTCAGAGATCATCAGGCTAGCTATAGTTATCATATAAACCGAAAATAAACAATATGGCATCAAAATTGCACTTGTAATCAGTTTGTTTTCGATTTACAGGGGCGGAAGGGGTCGTGGCCAAAATCCAAAATAAACTTGATCAGCGTGCAATAATAACACATACTGTCACCAAATTTGGTAGTTCTAGCTCTTATAATAGCTGAGATCTAGATTTTCACACGGACAGAAAGACGGACAGGCAGACAGACGGACATGGCTATATCGACTCGGCTGTTGATCCTGAGCCAGAATATATAGACTTTATGGAGTCGGAGGTGTCTCCTTCTGCCTGTTACATACATTTTCGGTTTGAACAAAGTTATAATACCCTTCTACTCTATGAGTAGCAGGTATAAAAAAAACATTTTTGCACACATTTAATTTTTGATGCGGGCGGGACTCGAACCCGTAAATGCATAATAGTAATAATAATAACAAAATTGCACTTGTAATCAATTTTTTTCAATTTACAGGCGCGGAAGGGGCGTGGCCAAAATCCAAAATAAACTTGATCAGCGTGCAATAATAACACATACTGTCACCAAATTTGGTAGTTCTAGCTTTTATAATAGCTGAGATCCAGATTTTCACACGGACAGACGGACAGGCGGTCATGGCTATATCGACTCGGCTGTTGATCCTGAGCCAGAATATATATACTTTATGGGGTCGGAGGTGTCTCCTTCTGCCTGTTACATACATTTTCGGTTTGAACAAAGTTATAATACCCTTCTACTCTATGAGTAGCGGGTATAAAAAAAGAATAAGCTTAAGCGGCATGAACTGGGAATCGAATCACGGGCCTGTTGGTTTAGGAGTTCATCGCTTTTCCACTAAGCTATTGACGCTGGTATCCAACAACTGCAAAAGTTTGCATTGTATGGCATTCTTATTATTTCCTGTACAAATAAAGAATTTGCGCTGCCGGCAGCGCTGTTTACAGCTATGGAAAACGTTAAACTGAATAACTTCTGTGTTTATTATTTGATTGTTACCAAATTTTCAGAGATCATCTGGCTAGCTATAGTTATCATATAAACCAAAAATGAACAATATGGCATCAAAATTGCACTTGTAATCAGTTTGTTTTCGATTTACAGGGGCGGAAGGGGTCGTGGCCAAAATCCAAAATAAACTTGATCAGCGTGCAATAATAACACATACTGTCACCAAATTTGGTAGTTCTAGCTCTTATAATAGCTGAGATCTAGATTTTCACACGGACAGACAGACGGACAGACGGACATGGCTACATCGACTCGGCTGTTGATCCTGAGCGAGAATATATATACTTTATGGGTCGGAGGTGTCTCCTTCTGCCTGCTACATACATTTTCGGCTTGAACAAAGTTATAATACCCTTCTACTCTATGAGTAGCGGGTATAAAAAAAAACATTTTTCACACATTACACTTTTGATGCGGGCGGGACTCGAACCCGTAAATGCATAATAGTAATAATAATAACAAAATTGTAATAAATTGTAATCAATTTTTTTCAATTTACAGGCGCGGAAGGGGCGTGGCCAAAATCCAAAATAAACTTGATCAGCGTGCAATAATAACACATACTGTCACCAAATTTGGTAGTTCTAGCTTTTATAATAGCTGAGATCTAGATCTTCACACGGACAGACAGACGGACAGACAGACAGACGGACATGGCTATATCGACTCGGCTCTTGATCCTGAGCCAGAATATATATACTTTATGGGGTCGGAGGTGTCTCCTTCTGCCTGTTACATACATTTTCGGTTTGAACAAAGTTATAATACCCTTCTACTCTATGAGTAGCGGGTATAAAAAAAACATTTTTGCACACCTTAAATTTTTGATGCGGGCAGGACTCGAACCCGTAAATGCATAATAGTACTGTTCGTTTTGCAGTCCACAAATTAACCCAGTACACGCACACACGGTTCGGCACAATGCTGCAAGCAGCGCTGCCGGCACCGCTGCTTACAGCTATGGAAAACGTTAAGCTGAATAACTTCTGTGTTTATTATCCGATTGTTACCAAACTTTTAAAGATCATCTGGCTATATATAGTTATCATATAAACCGAAAATTTATAATATTCCATCAAAATTGCGCTTGTAATCAATTTTTTTCCATTTACAGGCGCGGAAGGGGGTGTGGCCAAAATCCAAAATAAACTTGACCAGCGTCCAATAATAACACATACTGTCATCAAATTTGGTAGTTCTAGCTTTTATAATAGCTGAGATCTAGATTTTCACACGGACAGACAGACGGACAGACGGACATGGCTACATCGACTCGGCTGTTGATCCTGAGCGAGAATATATATACTTTATGGGGTCGGAGGTGTCTCCTTCTGCCTGCTACATACATTTTCGGCTTGAACAAAGTTATAATACCCTTCTACTCTATGAGTAGCGGGTATAAAAAAAAACATTTTTGCACACATTAATACCCTTCTACTCTACGAGTAGCGGGTATAAAAAAAGAAAAAGCTTAAGCGGCATGAACTGGGAATCGAATCACGGGCCTGTTGGTTTAGGAGTTCATCGCTTTTCCACTAAGCTATTGACGCTGTTATCCAACAACTGCAAAAATTTGCATTGTATGGCATTCTTATTATTTCCTGTACAAATAAAGAATTTGCGCTGCCGGCAGCGCTGTTTACAGCTATGGAAAACGTTAAACTGAATAACTTCTGTGTTTATTATTTGATTGTTACCAAATTTTCAGAGATCATCTGGCTAGCTATAGTTATCATATAAACCAAAAATAAACAATATGGCAACAAAATTGCACTTGTAATCAGTTTGTTTTCGATTTACAGGGGCGGAAGGGGTCGTGGCCAAAATCCAAAATAAACTTGATCAGCGTGCAATAATAACACATACTGTCACCAAATTTGGTAGTTCTAGCTCTTATAATAGCTGAGATCTAGATTTTCACACGGACAGAAAGACGGACAGGCAGACAGACGGACATGGCTATATCGACTCGGCTGTTGATCCTGAGCCAGAATATATAGACTTTATGGAGTCGGAGGTGTCTCCTTCTGCCTGTTACATACATTTTCGGTTTGAACAAAGTTATAATACCCTTCTACTCTATGAGTAGCGGGTATAAAAAAAACATTTTTGCACACATTTAATTTTTGATGCGGGCGGGACTCGAACCCGTAAATGCATAATAGTACTGTTCGTTTTGCACTCCACAACTTAACCCATTTCACCACCGTACACGCACACACGATTCAGCACAATGCTGCAAACAGCGCTGCCGGCACCGCTGCTTACAGCTATGGAAAACGTTAAGCTGAATAACTTCTGTGTTTATTATCCGATTGGTACCAAACTTTAGAGATCATCTGGCTATATATAGTTATCATATAAACCGAAAATTTATAATATTCCATCAAAATTGCGCTTGTAATCAATTTTTTTCCATTTACAGGCGCGGAAGGGGGTGTGGCCAAAATCCAAAATAAACTTGACCAGCGTCCAATAATAACACATACTGTCATCAAATTTGGTAGTTCTAGCTTTTATAATAGCTGAGATCCAGATTTTCACACGGACAGACAGACGGACAGACAGACAGACGGACAGACGGACATGGCTATATCGACTCGGCTGTTGATCCTGAGCCAAGTATATATACTTTATGGGGTCGGAGGTGTCTCCTTCTGCCTGTTACATACATTTTCGGTTTGAACAAAGTTATAATACCCTTCTACTCTATGAGTAGCGGGTATAAAAAAAGAAAAAGCTTAAGCGGCATGAACTGGGAATCGAATCACGGGCCTGTCGGTTTAGGAGTTCATCGCTTTTCCACTAAGCTATTGACGCTGTTATCCAACAACTGCAAAAATTTGCATTGTATGGCATTCTTATTATTTCCTGTACAAATAAAGAATTTGCGCTGCCGGCAGCGCTGTTTACAGCTATGGAAAACGTTAAACTGAATAACTTCTGTGTTTATTATTCGATTGTTACCAAATTTTCGAAGATCATCAGGCTAGCTATAGTTATCATATAAACCGAACATAAACAATATGGCATCAAAATTGCACTTGTAATCAGTTTGTTTTCGATTTACAGGGGCGGAAGGGGTCGTGGCCAAAATCCAAAATAAACTTGATATTGCGTGCAATAATAACACATACTGTCACCAAATTTGGTAGTTCTAGCTCTTATAATAGCTGAGATCTAGATTTTCACACGGAGAGAAAGACGGACAGGCAGACAGACGGACATGGCTATATCGACTCGGCTGTTGATCCTGAGCCAGAATATATAGACTTTATGGAGTCGGAGGTGTCTCCTTCTGCCTGTTACATACATTTTCGGTTTGAACAAAGTTATAATACCCTTCTACTCTATGAGTAGCGGGTATAAAAAAAACATTTTTGCACACATTTAATTTTTGATGCGGGCGGGACTCGAACCCGTAAATGCATAATAGTACTGTTCGTTTTGCACTCCACAACTTAACCCATTTCACCACCGTACACGCACACAAGATTCAGCACAATGCTGCAAACAGCGCTGCCGGCACCGCTGCTTACAGCTATGGAAAACGTTAAGCTGAATAACTTCTGTGTTTATTATCCGATTGGTACCAAACTTTTAGAGATCATCTGGCTAGATATAGTTATCATATAAACCGAAAATGAATAATATGGCATCAAAATTGCGCTTGTAATCAATTTTTTTCGATTTACAGGGGCGGAAGGGGGCGTGGCCAAAAACCAAAATAAACTTAACCAGCGTGCAATAATAACATAACAATACTGTCACCAAATTTGGTAGTTCTAGCTCTTATAATAGCTGAGATCTAGATTTTCACACGGACAGACGGACAGACAGACAGACGGACATGGCTATATCGACTCGGCTGTTGATCCTGAGCCAGAATATATATACTTTATGGGGTCGGAGGTGTCTCCTTATGCCTGTTACATACATTTTCGGTTTGAACAAAGTTATAATACCCTTCTACTCTATGAGTATCGGGTATAATTAAGAATTTGCGCTGCCGGCAGCGCTGTTTACAGCTATGGAAAACGTTAAACTAAACAACTTCTGTGTTTATTATTCGATTGTTACCAAATTTTCAGAGATCATCAGGCTAGCTATAGTTATCATATAAACCAAAAATGAACAATATGGCATCAAAATTGCACTTGAAATCAATTTTTTTCGATTTACAGGCGCGGAAGGGGGCGTGGCGAAAATCCAAAATAAAATTGATCAGCGTGCAATAATAGCACATACTGTCACCAAATTTGGTAGGTCTAGCTCTTATAATAGCTGAGATCTAGACTTTCACACGGACAGACAGACGGACATAGCTATATCGACTCGGCTGTTGATCCTGAGCCAGAATATATACACTTTATGAGGGTCGCAGATGTCTCCTTCTGCCTGTTACATACATTTTCGGTTTAAACAAAGTTATAATACTTTATACTCTATGACTAGCGGGTATAAAAAAAAACATTTTTGCACACATTTAATTTTTGATGCGGGCGGGACTCGAACCCGTAAATGCATAATAGTACTGTTCGTTTTGCACTCCACAACTTAACCCATTTCACCACCGTACACGCACACACGATTCGGCACAATGCTGCAAGCAGCGCTGCCGGCACCGCTGCTTACAGCTATGGAAAACGTTAAGCTGAATAACTTCTGTGTTTATTATCCGATTGGTACCAAATTTTCAGAGATCATCAGGCTAGCTATAGTTATCATATAAACCGAAAATGAATAATGTGGCAGCAAAATTGCACTTGTAATCAATTTTTTTCGATTTACAGCGGCGGAAGGGAAATAAACTTGACCAGCGTGCAATAATAACACATACTGTCACCAAATTTGGTAGTTCTAGCTTTTATAATAGCTGAGATCTAGATCTTCACACGGACAGACAGACGGACAGACAGACAGACGGACATGGCTATATCGACTCGGCTCTTGATCCTGAGCCAGAATATATATACTTTATGGGGTCGGAGGTGTCTCCTTCTGCCTGTTACATACATTTTCGGTTTGAACAAAGTTATAATACCCTTCTACTCTATGAGTAGCGGGTATAAAAAAAAACATTTTTGCACACCTTAAATTTTTGATGCGGGCAGGACTCGAACCCGTAAATGCATAATAGTACTGTTCGTTTTGCAGTCCACAAATTAACCCAGTACACGCACACACGGCTCGGCACAATGCTGCAAGCAGCGCTGCCGGCACCGCTGCTTACAGCTATGGAAAACGTTAAGCTGAATAACTTCTGTGTTTATTATCCGATTGTTACCAAACTTTTAGAGATCATCTGGCTATATATAGTTATCATATAAACCGAAAATTTATAATATTCCATCAAAATTGCGCTTGTAATCAATTTTTTTCCATTTACAGGCGCGGAAGGGAAATAAACTTGACCAGCGTGCAATAATAACACATACTGTCACCAAATTTGGTAGTTCTAGCTTTTATAATAGCTCAGATCCAGATTTTCACACGGACAGACAGACAGACAGACAGACAGACGGACAGACGGACATGGCTATATCGGCTCGGCTGTTGATCCTGAGCCAAGTATATATACTTTATGGGGTCGGAGGTGTCTCCTTCTGCCTGTTACATACATTTTCGGTTTGAACAAAGTTATAATTCCCTTCTACTCTATGAGTAGCGGGTATAAAAAAAAGAAAAAGCTTAAGCGGCATGAACTGGGAATCGAATCACGGGCCTGTCGGTTTAGGAGTTCATCGCTTTTCCACTAAGCTATTGACGCTGTTATCCAACAACTGCAAAAATTTGCATTGTATGGCATTCTTATTATTTCCTGTACAAATAAAGAATTTGCGCTGCCGGCAGCGCTTTTTACAGCTATGGATAACCTTAAACTGAATAACTTATATGTTTATTATTCAATTGTTACCAAATTTTCAGAGTTCATCAGGCTAGCTATAGTTATCATATAAACCGAAAATGAACAATATGGCATCAAAATTGCACTTGTAATCAATTTTTTTCGATTAACAGGCGCGGAAGGAGTCGTGGCCAAAATCCAAAATAAACTTGATCAGCGTGCAATAATAACACATACTGTCACCAAATTTGGTATTTCTAGCTCTTATAATAGCTGAGATCTAGATTTTTACACGGACAGAAAGACGGACAGGCAGACAGACGGACATGGCTATATCGACTCGGCTGTTGATCCTGAGCCAGAATATATAGACTTTATGGGGTCGAAGGTGTCGCTTTCTGCCTGTTACATACATTTTCGGTTTGAACAAAGTTATAATACCCTTCTACTCTATGAGTAGCGGGTATAAAAAAAAACATTTTTGCACACATTTAATTTTTGATACGGGCGGGACTCGAACCCGTAAATGCATAATAGTACTGTTCGTTTTGCACTCCACAACTTAACCCATTTCACCACCGTACACGCACACCCGATTCAGCACAATGCTGCAAACAGCGCTGCCGGCACCGCTGCTTACAGCTATGGAAAACGTTAAGCTGAATAACTTCTGTGTTTATTATCCGATTGGTACCAAACTTTTAGAGATCATCTGGCTAGATATAGTTATCATATAAACCGAAAATGAATAATATGGCATCAAAATTGCGCTTGTAATCAATTTTTTTCGATTTACAGGGGCGGAAGGGGGCGTGGCCAAAAACCAAAATAAACTTGACAAGCGTGCAATAATAACACATACTGTCACCAAATTTGGTAGTTCTAGCTCTTATAATAGCTGAGATCTAGATTTTCACACGGACAGACGGACAGACAGACAGACGGACAGACGGACATGGCTATATCGACTCGGCTGTTGATCCTGAGCCAGAATATATATACTTTATGGGGTCGGAGGTGTCTCCTTCTGCCTGTTACATACATTTTCGGTTTGAACAAAGTTATAATACCCTTCTACTCTATGAGTAGCGGGTATAAAAAGAAAAAAGCTTAAGCGGCATGAACTGGGAATCGAATCACGGGCCTGTTGGTTTAGGAGTTCATCGCTTTTCCACTAAGCTATTGACGCTGTTATCCAACAACTGCAAAAATTTGCATTGTATGGCATTCTTATTATTTCCTGTACAAATAAAGAATTTGCGCTGCCGGCACCGCTGCTTACAGCTATGGAAAACGGGAAGCTGAATAACTTCTGTGATTATTATCCGATTGTTACCAAACTTTTAGAGATCATCTGGCTATATATAGTTATCATATAAACCGAAAATTTATAATATTCCATCAAAATTGCGCTTGTAATCAATTTTTTTCCATTTACAGGCGCGGAAGGGGTTGTGGCCAAAATCCAAAATAAACTTGACCAGCGTCCAATAATAACACATACTGTCATCAAATTTGGTAGTTCTAGCTTTTATAATAGCTGAGATCCAGATTTTCACACGGACAGACAGACGGACAGACAGACAGACGGACAGACGGACATGGCTATATCGACTCGGCTGTTGATCCTGAGCCAAGTATATATACTTAATGGGGTCGGAGGTGTCTCCTTCTGCCTGTTACATACATTTTCGGTTTGAACAAAGTTATAATACCCTTCTACTCTATGAGTAGCGGGTATAAAAAAAAGAAAAAGCTTAAGCGGCATGAACTGGGAATCGAATCACGGGCCTGTCGGTTTAGGAGTTCATCGCTTTTCCACTAAGCTATTGACGCTGTTATCCAACAACTGTAAAAATTTGCATTGTATGGCATTCTTATTATTTCCTATACAAATAAAGAATTTGCGCTGCCGGCAGCGCTGTTTACAGCTATGGAAAACGTTAAACTGAATAACTTCTGTGTTTATTATTCGATTGTTACCAAATTTTCAGAGATCATCAGGCTAGCTATAGTTATCATATAAACCGAAAATAAACAATATGGCATCAAAATTGCACTTGTAATCAGTTTTTTTTCGATTTACAGGGGCGGAAGGGGTCGTGGCCAAAATCCAAAATAAACTTGATCAGCGTGCAATAATAACACATACTGTCACCAAATTTGGTAGTTCTAGCTCTTATAATAGCTGAGATCTAGATTTTCACACGGACAGAAAGACGGACAGGCAGACAGACGGACATGGCTATATCGAATCGGCTGTTGATCCTGAGCCAAGTATATATACTTAATGGGGTCGGAGGTGTCTCCTTCTGCCTGTTACATACATTTTCGGTTTGAACAAAGTTATAATACCCTTCTACTCTATGAGTAGCGGGTATAAAAAAAAGAAAAAGCTTAAGCGGCATGAACTGGGAATCGAATCACGGGCCAGTCGGTTTAGGAGTTCAATCGCTTTTCCACTAAGCTATTGACGCTGTTATCCAACAACTGCAAAAATTTGCATTGTATGGCATTCTTATTATTTCCTGTACAAATAAAGAATTTGCGCTGCCGGCAGCGCTGTTTACAGCTATGGAAAACGTTAAACTGAATAACTTCTGTGTTTATTATTCGATTGTTACCAAATTTTCAGAGATCATCTGGCTAGATATAGTTATCATATAAACCGAAAATGAATACTATGGCATCAAAATTGCGCTTGTAATCAATTTTTTTCGATTTACAGGGGCGGAAGGGGGCGTGGCCAAAAACCAAAATAAACTTAACCAGCGTGCAATAATAACATAATAATACTGTCACCAATTTGGTAGTTCTAGCTCTTATAATAGCTGAGATCTATATTTTCACACGGACAGACGGACAGACAGACAGACGGACATGGCTATATCGACTCGGCTGTTGATCCTGAGCCAGAATATATATACTTTATGGGGTTGGAGGTGTCTCCTTATGCCTGTTACATACATTTTCGGTTTGAACAAAGTTATAATACCTTATACTCTATGAGTAGCGGGTATAATTAAGAATTTGCGCTGCCGGCAACGCTGTTTACAGCTATGGAAAACGTTAAACTGAACAACTTCTGTGTTTATTATTAGATTGTTACCAAATTTTCAGAGATCATCAGGCTAGCTATAGTTATCATATAAACCAAAAATGAACAATATGGCATCAAAATTGCACTTGAAATCAATTTTTTTCGATTTACAGGGGCGGAAGGGGGCGTGGCCAAAATCCAAAATAAACTTGATCAGCGTGCAATATTAACACATACTGTCACCAAATTTGGTAGTTCTAGCTCTCATAATAGCTGAGATCTAGATTTTCACACGGACTGACGGACAGACAGACAGACGGACAGACGGACATGGCTATATCGACTCGGCTGTTGATCCTGAGCCAGAATATATATACTTTATGGGGTCGGAGGTGTCTCCTTATGCCTGTTACATACATTTTCGGTTTGAACAAAGTTATAATACCCTTCTACTCTATGAGTAGCGGGTATAAAAAAAAACATTTTTGCACACATTTAATTTTTGATGCAGGCGGGACTCGAACCCGTAAATGCATAATAGTACTGTTCGTTTTGCACTCCACAACTTAACCCATTTCACCACCGTACACGCACACACGATTCAGCACAATGCTGCAAACAGCGCTGCCGGCACCGCTGCTTACAGCTATGGAAAACGTTAAGCTGAATAACTTCTGTGTTTATTATCCGATTGGTACCAAACTTTTAGAGATCATCTGGCTAGATATAGTTATCATATAAACCGAAAATGAATAATATGGCATCAAAATTGTACTTCAAATCAATTTTTTTCGATTTACAGGCGCGGAAGGGGGCGTGGCCAAAAACCAAAATAAACTTGACCAGCGTGCAATAATAACACATACTGTCACCAAATTTGGTAGTTCTAGCTCTTATAATAGCTGAGATCTAGATTTTCACACGGACAGACGGACAGACAGACAGACGGACAGACGGACATGGCTATATCGACTCGGCTGTTGATCCTGAACCAGAATATATATACTTTATGGGGTCGGAGGTGTCTCCTTCTGCCTGTTACATACATTTTCGGTTTGAACAAAGTTATAATACCCTTCTACTCTATGAGTATCGGGTATAATTAAGAATTTGCGCTGCCGGCAACGCTGTTTACAGCTATGGAAAACGTTAAACTGAACAACTTCTGTGTTTATTATTAGATTGTTACCAAATTTTCAGAGATCATCAGGCTAGCTATAGTTATCATATAAACCAAAAATGAACAATATGGCATCAAAATTGCACTTGAAATCAATTTTTTTCGATTTACAGGGGCGGAAGGGGGCGTGGCCAAAATCCAAAATAAACTTGATCAGCGTGCAATATTAACACATACTGTCACCAAATTTGGTAGTTCTAGCTCTCATAATAGCTGAGATCTAGATTTTCACACGGACTGACGGACAGACAGACAGACGGACAGACGGACATGGCTATATCGACTCGGCTGTTGATCCTGAGCCAGAATAAATATACTTTATGGGGTCGGAGGTGTCTCCTTATGCCTGTTACATACATTTTCGGTTTGAACAAAGTTATAATACCCTTCTACTCTATGAGTAGCGGGTATAAAAAAAAACATTTTTGCACACATTTAATTTTTGATGCAGGCGGGACTCGAACCCGTAAATGCATAATAGTACTGTTCGTTTTGCACTCCACAACTTAACCCATTTCACCACCGTACACGCACACACGATTCAGCACAATGCTGCAAACAGCGCTGCCGGCACCGCTGCTTACAGCTATGGAAAACGTTAAGCTGAATAACTTCTGTGTTTATTATCCGATTGGTACCAAACTTTTAGAGATCATCTGGCTAGATATAGTTATCATATAAACCGAAAATGAATAATATGGCATCAAAATTGTACTTCAAATCAATTTTTTTCGATTTACAGGCGCGGAAGGGGGCGTGGCCAAAAACCAAAATAAACTTGACCAGCGTGCAATAATAACACATACTGTCACCAAATTTGGTAGTTCTAGCTCTTATAATAGCTGAGATCTAGATTTTCACACGGACAGACGGACAGACAGACAGACGGACAGACGGACATGGCTATATCGACTCGGCTGTTGATCCTGAACCAGAATATATATACTTTATGGGGTCGGAGGTGTCTCCTTCTGCCTGTTACATACATTTTCGGTTTGAACAAAGTTATAATACCCTTCTACTCTATGAGTATCGGGTATAATAAAGATTTTGCGCTGCCGGCAGCGCTGTTTACACCTATGGAAAACGTTAAACTGAACAACTTCTGTGTTTCTTATGCGATTGTTACCAAATTTTCAGAGATCATCAGGCTAGCTATAGTTATCATATAAACCAAAAATGAACAATATGGCATCAAAATTGTACTTCAAATCAATTTTTTTCGATTTACAGGCGCGGAAGGGGGCATGGCCAAAATCCAAAATAAACTTGATCAGCGTGCAATATTAACACATACTGTCACCAAATTTGGTAGTTCTAGCTCTCATAATAGCTGAGATCTAGATTTTTACACGGACAGACAGACGGACAGACGGACATGGCTATATCGACTCGGCTGTTGATCCTGAGCCAGAATATATATACTTTATGGGGTCGGAGGTGTCTCCTTCTGCCTGTTACATACATTTTCGGATTGAACAAAGTTATAATACCCTTCTACTCTATGAGTAGCGGGTATAAAAAAGAAAAAGCTTAAGCGGCATGAACTGGGAATCGAATCACGGGCCTGTTGGTTTAGGAGTTCATCGCTTTTCCACTAAGCTATTGACGCTGTTATCCAACAACTGCAAAAATTTGCATTGTATGGCATTCTTATTATTTCCTGTACAAATAAAGAATTTGCGCTGCCGGCACCGCTGCTTACAGCTATGGAAAACGGGAAGCTGAATAACTTCTGTGTTTATTATCCGATTGTTACCAAACTTTTAGAGATCATCTGGCTATATATAGTTATCATATAAACCGAAAATTTATAATATTCCATCAAAATTGCGCTTGTAATCAATTTTTTTCCATTTACAGGCGCGGAAGGGGGTGTGGCCAAAATCCAAAATAAACTTGACCAGCGTCCAATAATAACACATACTGTCATCAAATTTGGTAGTTCTAGCTTTTATAATAGCTGAGATCCAGATTTTCACACGGACAGACAGACGGACAGACAGACAGACGGACAGACGGACATGGCTATATCGACTCGGCTGTTGATCCTGAGCCAAGTATATATACTTAATGGGGTCGGAGGTGTCTCCTTCTGCCTGTTACATACATTTTCGGTTTGAACAAAGTTATAATACCCTTCTACTCTATGAGTAGCGGGTATAAAAAAAAGAAAAAGCTTAAGCGGCATGAACTGGGAATCGAATCAAGGGCCTGTCGGTTTAGGAGTTCATCGCTTTTCCACTAAGCTATTGACGCTGTTATCCAACAACTGCAAAAATTTGCATTGTATGGCATTCTTATTATTTCCTGTACAAATAAAGAATTTGCGCTGCCGGCAGCGCTGTTTACAGCTATGGAAAACGTTAAACTGAATAACTTCTGTGTTTATTATTCGATTGTTACCAAATTTTCAGAGATCATCTGGCTAGATATAGTTATCATATAAACCGAAAATGAATAATATGGCATCAAAATTGCGCTTGTAATCAATTTTTTTCCATTTACAGGGGCGGAAGGGGGCGTGGCCAAAAACCAAAATAAACTTAACCAGCGTGCAATAATAACATAATAATACTGTCACCAATTTGGTAGTTCTAGCTCTTATAATAGCTGAGATCTATATTTTCACACGGACAGACGGACAGACAGACAGACGGACATGGCTATATCGACTCGGCTGTTGATCCTGAGCCAAGTATATATACTTAATGGGGTCGGAGGTGTCTCCTTCTGCCTGTTACATACATTTTCGGTTTGAACAAAGTTATAATACCCTTCTACTCTATGAGTAGCGGGTATAAAAAAAAGAAAAAGCTTAAGCGGCATGAACTGGGAATCGAATCACGGGCCTGTCGGTTTAGGAGTTCATCGCTTTTTCACTAAGCTATTGACGCTGTTATCCAACAACTGCAAAAATTTGCATTGTATGGCATTCTTATTATTTCCTGTACAAATAAAGAATTTGCGCTGCCGGCAGCGCTGTTTACAGCTATGGAAAACGTTAAACTGAATAACTTCTGTGTTTATTATTCGATTGTTACCAAATTTTCAGAGATCATCTGGCTAGATATAGTTATCATATAAACCGAAAATGAATAATATGGCATCAAAATTGCGCTAGTAATCAATTTTTTTCGATTTACAGGGGCGGAAGGGGGCGTGGCCAAAAACCAAAATAAACTTAACCAGCGTGCAATAATAACATAATAATACTGTCACCAATTTGGTAGTTCTAGCTCTTATAATAGCTGAGATCTATATTTTCACACGGACAGACGGACAGACAGACAGACGGACATGGCTATATCGACTCGGCTGTTGATCCTGAGCCAGAATATATATACTTTATGGGGTCGGAGGTGTCTCCTTATGCCTGTTACATACATTTTCGGTTTGAACAAAGTTATAATACCTTATACTCTATGAGTAGCGGGTATAAAAAAAACATTTTTGCACACATTTAATTTTTGATGCGGGCGGGACTCGAACCCGTAAATGCATAATAGTACTGTTCGTTTTGCAGTCCACAACTTAACCCATTTCACCACCGTACACGCACACACGATTCAGCACAATGCTGCAAACAGCGCTGCCGGCACCGCTGCTTACAGCTATGGAAAACGTTAAGCTGAATAACTTCTGTGTTTATTATCCGATTGGTACCAAACTTTTAGAGATCATCTGGCTAGATATAGTTATCATATAAACCGAAAATGAATAATATGGCATCAAAATTGCGCTTGTAATCAATTTTTTTCGATTTACAGGGGCGGAAGGGGGCGTGGCCAAAAACCAAAATAAACTTAACCAGCGTGCAATAATAACATAATAATACTGTCACCAAATTTGGTAGTTCTAGCTCTTATAATAGCTGAGATCTAGATTTTCACACGGACAGACGGACAGACAGACAGACGGACATGGCTATATCGACTCGGCTGTTAATCCTGAGCCAGAATATATATACTTTATGGGGTCGGAGGTGTCTCCTTATGCCTGTTACATACATTTTCGGTTTGAACAAAGTTATAATATCCTTCTACTCTATGAGTATCGGGTATAATTAAGAATTTGCGCTGCCGGCAGCGCTGTTTACAGCTATGGAAAACGTTAAACTGAACAACTTCTGTGTTTATTATTAGATTGTTACCAAATTTTCAGAGATCATCAGGCTAGCTATAGTTATCATATAAACCAAAAATGAACAATATGGCATCAAAATTGCACTTGAAATCAATTTTTTTCGATTTACAGGGGCGGAAGGAGGCGTGGCCAAAATCCAAAATAAACTTTATCAGCGTGCAATATTAACACATACTGTCACCAAATTTGGTAGTTCTAGCTCTCATAATAGCTGAGATCTAGATTTTCACACGGACAGACAGACGGACAGACGGACATGGCTATATCGACTTGGCTGTTGATTCTGAGCCAGAATATATATACTTTTTGGGGTCGGAGGTGTCTCCTTCTGCCTGTTACATACATTTTCGGTTTGAACAAAGTTATAATACCCTTCTACTCTATGAGTAGCGGGTATAAAAAAAGAAAAAGCTTAAGCGGCATGAACTGGGAATCGAATCACAGGCCTGTCGGTTCAGGAGTTCATCGCTTTTCCACTAAGCTATTGACGCTGTTATCCAACAACTGAAAAAATTTGCATTGTATGGCATTCTTATTATTTCCTGTACAAATAAAGAATTTGCGCTGCCGGCAGCGCTGTTTACAGCTATGGAAAACCTTAAATTGAATAACTTCTGTGTTTATTATTCGATTGTTACCATATTTTCAGATATCATCAGGCTAGCTATAGTTATCACATAAACCGCAAATGAACAATATGGCATCAAAATTGCTTAAATTAAAAAAAAAATTGTTAAAATTGTTTATTATCCGATTGTTACCAAACTTTTAGAGATCATCTGGCTAGCTATAGTTATCATATAAACCGAAAATAAACAATATGGCATCAAAATTGCACTTGTAATCAATTTTTTTGATTTACAGGCGCGGAAGGGGGCGTGGCCAAAATCCAAAATAAACTTGACCAGCGTGCAATAATAACACATACTGTCACCAGATTTGGTAGTTCTAGCTCTTATAATAGCTGAGATCTAGATTTTCACATGGACAGACAGACGGACAGACAGACAGACGGACATGGCTATATCGACTCGGCTGTTGATCCTGAGCCAGAATATATACACTTTATGAGGGTCGCAGGTGTCTCCTTCTGCCTGTTACATACATTTTCGGTTTGAACAAAGTTATAATACTTTATACTCTATGAGTAGCGGCTATAAACATTTTTGCACACATTTAATTTTTGATGCGGGCGGGACTCGAACCCGTAAATGCATAATAGTACTGTTCGTTTTGCAGTCCACAACTTAACCCATTTCACCACCGTACACGCACACACGATTCGGCACAATGCTGCAAGCAGCGCTGCCGGCACCGCTGCTTACAGCTATGGAAAACGTTAAGCTGAATAACTTCTGTGTTTATTATCCGATTGGTACCAAATTTTCAGAGATCATCAGGCTAGCTATAGTTATCATATAAACCGAAAATGAATAATGTGGCAGCAAAATTGCACTTGTAATCAATTTTTTTCGATTTACAGCGGCGGAAGGGAAATAAACTTGACCAGCGTGCAATAATAACACATACTGTCACCAAATTTGGTAGTTCTAGCTTTTATAATAGCTCAGACCCAGATTTTCACACGGACAGACAGACAGACAGACAGACAGACGGACAGAGGGACATGGCTATATCGGCTCGGCTGTTGATCCTGAGCCAAGTATATATACTTTATGGGGTCGGAGGTGTCTCCTTCTGCCTGTTACATACATTTTCGGTTTGAACAAAGTTATAATTCCCTTCTACTCTATGAGTAGCGGGTATAAAAAAAAGAAAAAGCTTAAGCGGCATGAACTGGGAATCGAATCACGGGCCTGTCGGTTAAGGAGTTCATCGCTTTTCCACTAAGCTATTGACGCTGTTATCCAAAAACTGCAAAAATTTGCATTGTATGGCATTCTTATTATTTCCTGTACAAATAAAGAATTTGCGCTGCCGGCAGCGCTGCTTACAAATATGGAAAACGTTAAGCTGAATAACTTCTGTGTTTATTATCCGATTGTTACCAAACTTTTAGAGATCATCTGGCTATATATAGTTATCATATAAACCGAAAATTTATAATATTCCATCAAAATTGCGGTTGTAATTAATTTTTTTCCATTTACAGGGGCGGAAGGGGGTGTGGCCAAAATCCAAAATTAACTTGACCAGCGTCCAATAATAACACATACTGTCATCAAATTTGGTAGTTCTAGCTTTTATAATAGCTGAGATCCAGATTTTCACACGGACAGACAGACGGACATACAGACAGACGGACAGACGGACATGGCTCGACTCGGCTCTTGATCCTGAGCCAAGTATATATACTTTATGGGGTCGGAGGTGTCTCCTTCTGCCTGTTACATACATTTTCGGTTTGAACAAAGTTATAATACCCTTCTACTCTATGAGTAGCGGGTATAAAAAATAAAAAGCCTAAGCGGCATGAACTGGGAAGCGAATCACGGGCCTGTCGGTTCAGGAGTTTTTCGCTTTTCTACTAAGCTATTGACGCTGTTATCCAATAACTGCAAAAATTTGCATTGTATGGCATTCTTATTATTTCCTGTACAAATAAAGAATTTGCGCTGCCGGCAGCGCTGTTTACAGCTATGGAAAACGTTAAACTGAATAACTTCTGTGTTTATTATTCAATTGTTACCAAATTTTCAGAGATCATCAGGCTAGCTATAGTTATCATATAAACCGAAAATAAACAATATGGCATCAAAATTGCACTTGTAATCAGTTTTTTTCGATTTATAGGGGCGGAAGGGGTCGTGGCCAAAATCCAAAATAAACTTGATCAGCGTGCAATAATAACACATACTGTCACCAAATTTGGTATTTCTAGCTCTTTTAATAGCTGAGATCTAGATTTTTACTCGGACAGAAAGACGGACATGCAGACAGACGGACATGGCTATATCGACTCGGCTGTTGATCCTGAGCCAGAATATATAGGGTCGAAGGTGTCTCCTTCTGCCTGTTACATACATTTTCGGTTTGAACAAAGTTATAATACCCTTCTACTCTATGAGTAGCGGGTATAAAAAAAAACATTTTGCACACATTTAATTTTTGATGCGGGCGGGACTCGAACCCGTAAATGCATAATAGTACTGTTTGTTTTGCACTCCACAACTTAACCCATTTCACCACCGTACACGCACACACGATTCAGCACAATGCTGCAAACAGCGCTGCCGGCACCGCTGCTTACAGCTATGGAAAACGTTAAGCTGAATAACTTCTGTGTTTATTATCCGCTTGGTACCAAACTTTTAGAGATCATCTGGCTAGATATAGTTATCATATAAACCGAAAATGAATAATATGGCATCAAAATTGCACTTGTAATCAATTTTTTTCGATTTACAGGGGCGGAAGGGGGCGTGGCCAAAAACCAAAATAAACTTGACCAGCGTGCAATAATAACACATACTGTCACCAAATTTGGTAGTTCTAGCTCTTATAATAGCTGAGATCTAGATTTTCACACGGACAGACGGACAGACAGACAGACGGACAGACGGACATGGCTATATCGACTCGGCTGTTGATCCTGAGCCAGAATATATATACTTTATGGGGTCGGAGGTGTCTCCTTCTGCCTGTTACATACATTTTCGGTTTGAACAAAGTTATAATACCCTTCTACTCTATGAGTATCGGGTATAATAAAGAATTTGCGCTGCCGGCAGCGCTGTTTACACCTATGGAAAACGTTAAACTGAACAACTTCTGTGTTTATTATTCGATTGTTACCAAATTTTCAGAGTTCATCAGGCTAGCTATAGTTATCATATAAACCGAACAATATGGCATCAAAATTGCACTTGTAATCAATTTTTTTCGATTTACAGGCGCGGAAGGTGGCGTGGCCAAAATCCAAAATAAACTTGATCAGCGTGCAATAATAACACATACTGTCACCAAATTTGGTAGTTCTAGCTCTTATAATAGATGAGATCTAGATTTTCACACGGACAGACAGACGGACAGGCAGACTGACGGACATGGCTATATCGACTCGGCTGTTGATCCTGAGCCAGAATATATACACTTTATGAGGGTCGCAGGTGTCTCCTTCTGCCTGTTACATACATTTTCGGTTTGAACAAAGTTATAATACCCTTCTACTCTATGAGTAGCGGGTATAAACATTTTTGCACACATTTAATTTTTGATGCGGGCGGGACTCGAACCCGTAAATGCATAATAGTACTGTTCGTTTTGCAGTCCACAACTTAACCCATTTCACCACCGTACACGCACACACGATTCGGCACAATGCTGCAAGCAGCGCTGCCGGCACCGCTGCTTACAGCTATGGAAAACGTTAAGCTGAATAACTTCTGTGTTTATTATACGATTGTTACCAAACTTTTAGAGATCATCTGGCTAGATATAGTTATCATATAAACCGAAAATGAATAATATTCCATCAAAATTGCGGTTGTAATTAATTTTTTTCCATTTATAGGGGCGGAAGGGGGTGTGGCCAAAATCCAAAATAAACTTGACCAGCGTCCAATAATAACACATACTGTCATCAAATTTGGTAGTTCTAGCTTTTATAATAGCTGAGATCCAGATTTTCACACGGACAGACAGACGGACATACAGACAGACGGACAGACGGACATGGCTATATCGACTCGGCTGTTGATCCTGAGCCAAGTATATATACTTTATGGGGTCGGAGGTGTCTCCTTCTGCCTGTTACATATATTTTCGGTTTGAACAAAGTTATAATACCCTTCTACTCTATGAATAGCGGGTATAAAAA
The DNA here is from genome assembly GCA_018904095.1 of Zaprionus ghesquierei. Taxonomy (NCBI): domain Eukaryota; kingdom Metazoa; phylum Arthropoda; class Insecta; order Diptera; family Drosophilidae; genus Zaprionus; species Zaprionus ghesquierei. Next base: position 722,225 of record JAEIGP010000406.1, on the reverse strand, counting down.
ATAAAAAGCTTAAGCGGCATGAACTGGGAAGCGAATCACGGGCCTGTCGGTTCAGGAGTTTTTCGCTTTTCCACTAAGCTATTGACGCTGTTATCCAATAACTGCAAAAATTTGCATTGTATGGCATTCTTATTATTTCCTGTACAAATAAAGAATTTGCGCTGCCGGCAGCGCTGTAAACAGCTATGGAAAACGTTAAACTGAATAACTTCTGTGTTTATTATTCAATTGTTACCAAATTTTCAGAGATCATCAGGCTAGCTATAGTTATCATATAAACCGAAAATAAACAATATGGCATCAAAATTGCACTTGTAATCAGTTTTTTTCGATTTATAGGGGCGGAAGGGGTCGTGGCCAAAATCCAAAATAAACTTGATATTTGGTATTTCTAGCTCTTTTAATAGCTGAGATCTAGATTTTTACACGGACAGCAAGACGGACAGGCAGACAGACGGACATGGCTATATCGACTCGGCTGTTGATCCTGAGCCAGAATATATAGACTTTATGGGGTCGAAGGTGTCTCCTTTTGCCTGTTACATACATTTTCGGTTTGAACAAAGTTATAATACCCTTCTACTCTATGAGTAGCGGGTATAAAAAAAAACATTTTTGCACACACAAAATTGCGCTTGAAATCAATTTTTCTCGATTTACAGGCGCGGAAGGGGGCGTGGCCAAAATCCAAAATAAACTTGACCAGCGTGCAATAATAACACATACTGTCACCAAATTTGGTAGTTCTAGCTCTTATAATAGCTGAGATCTAGATTTTCACACGGACAGACGGACAGACAGACAGACGGACAGACGGACATGGCTATATCGACTCGGCTGTTGATCCTGAGCCAGAATATATATACTTTATGGGGTCGGAGGTGTCTCCTTCTGCCTGTTACATACATTTTCGGTTTGAACAAAGTTATAATACCCTTCTACTCTATGAGTATCGGGTATAATAAAGAATTTGCGCTGCCGGCAGCGCTGTTTACACCTATGGAAAACGTTAAACTGAACAACTTCTGTGTTTATTATTCGATTGTTACCAAATTTTCAGAGTTCATCAGGCTAGCTATAGTTATCATATAAACCGAACAATATGGCATCAAAATTGCACTTGTAATCAATTTTTTTCGATTTACAGGCGCGGAAGGTGGCGTGGCCAAAATCCAAAATAAACTTGATCAGCGTGCAATAATAACACATACTGTCACCAAATTTGGTAGTTCTAGCTCTTATAATAGATAAGATCTAGATTTTCACACGGACAGACAGACGGACAGGCAGACTGACGGACATGGCTATATCGACTCGGCTGTTGATCCTGAGCCAGAATATATACACTTTATGAGGGTCGCAGGTGTCTCCTTCTGCCTGTTACATACATTTTCGGTTTGAACAAAGTTATAATACCCTTCTACTCTATGAGTAGCGGGTATAAACATTTTTGCACACATTTAATTTTTGATGCGGGCGGGACTCGAACCCGTAAATGCATAATAGTACTGTTCGTTTTGCAGTCCACAACTTAACCCATTTCACCACCGTACACGCACACAAGATTCGGCACAATGCTGCAAGCAGCGCTGCCGGCAGCGCTGCTTACAAATATGGAAAACGTTAAGCTGAATAACTTCTGTGTTTATTATCCGATTGTTACCAAACTTTTAGAGATCATCTGGCTATATATAGTTATCATATAAACCGAAAATTTATAATATTCCATCAAAATTGCGGTTGTAATTAATTTTTTTCCATTTATAGGGGCGGAAGGGGGTGTGGCCAAAATCCAAAATAAACTTGACCAGCGTCCAATAATAACACATACTGTCATCAAATTTGGTAGTTCTAGCTTTTATAATAGCTGAGATCCAGATTTTCACACGGACAGACAGACGGACATACAGACAGACGGACAGACGGACATGGCTATATCGACTCGGCTGTTGATCCTGAGCCAAGTATATATACTTTATGGGGTCGGAGGTGTCTCCTTCTGCCTGTCACATATATTTTCGGTTTGAACAAAGTTATAATACCCTTCTACTCTATGAATAGCGGGTATAAAAAATAAAAAGCTTAAGCGGCATGAACTGGGAAGCGAATCACGGGCCTGTCGGTTCAGGAGTTTTTCGCTTTTCCACTAAGCTATTGACGCTGTTATCCAATAACTGCAAAAATTTGCATTGTATGGCATTCTTATTATTTCCTGTACAAATAAAGAATTTGCGCTGCCGGCAGCGCTGTAAACAGCTATGGAAAACGTTAAACTGAATAACTTCTGTGTTTATTATTCAATTGTTACCAAATTTTCAGAGATCATCAGGCTAGCTATAGTTATCATATAAACCGAAAATAAACAATATGGCATCAAAATTGCACTTGTAATCAGTTTTTTCGATTTATAGGGGCGGAAGGGGTCGTGGCCAAAATCCAAAATAAACTTGATCAGCGTGCAATAATAACACATACTGTCACCAAATTTGGTAGTTCTAGCTCTTATAATAGCTGAGATCTAGATTTTCACACGGACAGACAGACGGACAGACAGACGGACATGGCTAATCGACTCGGCTGTTGATCCTGAGCCAGAATATATATACTTTATGGGGTCGGAGGTGTCTCCTTCTGCCTGTTACATACATTTTCGGTTTGAACAAAGTTATAATACCCTTCTACTCTATGAGTAGCGGGTATAAAAAAAAACATTTTTGCACACATTAAATTTTTGATGCGGGCGGGACTCGAACCAGTAAATGCATAATAGTACTGTTCGTTTTGCAGTCCACAACTTAGCCCAGTACACGCACACACGATTCGGCACAATGCTGCAAGCAGCGCTGCCAGCAGCGCTGCTTACAGCTATGGAAAACGTTAAGCTGAATAACTTCTGTGTTTATTATACGATTGTTACCAAACTTTTAGAGATCATCTGGCTAGATATAGTTATCATATAAACCGAAAATGAATAATATTCCATCAAAATTGCGCTTGAAATCAATTTTTCTCGATTTACAGGCGCGGAAGGGGGCGTGGCCAAAATCCAAAATAAACTTGACCAGCGTGCAATAATAACACATACTGTCACCAAATTTGGTAGTTCTAGCTCTTATAATAGCTGAGATCTAGATTTTCACACGGACAGACAGACGGACAGACAGACGGACATGGCTAATCGACTCGGCTGTTGATCCTGAGCCAGAATATATATACTTTATGGGGTCGGAGGTGTCTCCTTCTGCCTGTTACATACATTTTCGGTTTGAACAAAGTTATAATACCCTTCTACTCTATGAGTATCGGGTATAATAAAGAATTTGCGCTGCCGGCAGCGCTATTTACACCTATGGAAAACGTTAAACTGAACAGCTTCTGTGTTTATTATTCGATTGTTACCAAATTTTCAGAGTTCATCAGGCTAGCTATAGTTATCATATAAACCGAACAATATGGCATCAAAATTGCACTTGTAATCAATTTTTTTCGATTTACAGGCGCGGAAGGTGGCGTGGCCAAAATCCAAAATAAACTTGATCAGCGTGCAATAATAACACATACTGTCACCAAATTTGGTAGTTCTAGCTCTTATAATAGATGAGATCTAGATTTTCACACGGACAGACAGACGGACAGGCAGACTGACGGACATGGCTATATCGACTCGGCTGTTGATCCTGAGCCAGAATATATACACTTTATGAGGGTCGCAGGTGTCTCCTTCTGCCTGTTACATACATTTTCGGTTTGAACAAAGTTATAATACCCTTCTACTCTATGAGTAGCGGGTATAAACATTTTTGCACACATTTAATTTTTGATGCGGGCGGGACTCGAACCCGTAAATGCATAATAGTACTGTTCGTTTTGCAGTCCACAACTTAACCCATTTCACCACCGTACACGCACACACGATTCGGCACAATGCTGCAAGCAGCGCTGCCGGCAGCGCTGCTTACAAATATGGAAAACGTTAAGCTGAATAACTTCTGTGTTTATTATCCGATTGTTACCAAACTTTTAGAGATCATCTGGCTATATATAGTTATCATATAAACCGAAAATTTATAATATTCCATCAAAATTGCGGTTGTAATTAATTTTTTTCCATTTATAGGGGCGGAAGGGGGGTGTGGCCAAAATCCAAAATAAACTTGACCAGCGTCCAATAATAACACATACTGTCATCAAATTTGGTAGTTCTAGCTTTTATAATAGCTGAGATCCAGATTTTCACACGGACAGACAGACGGACATACAGACAGACGGACAGACGGACATGGCTATATCGACTCGGCTGTTGATCCTGAGCCAAGTATATATACTTTATGGGGTCGGAGGTGTCTCCTTCTGCCTGTTACATATATTTTCGGTTTGAACAAAGTTATAATACCCTTCTACTCTATGAATAGCGGGTATAAAAAATAAAAAGCTTAAGCGGCATGAACTGGGAAGCGAATCACGGGCCTGTCGGTTCAGGAGTTTTTCGCTTTTCCACTAAGCTATTGACGCTGTTATCCAATAACTGCAAAAATTTGCATTGTATGGCATTCTTATTATTTCCTGTACAAATAAAGAATTTGCGCTGCCGGCAGCGCTGTAAACAGCTATGGAAAACGTTAAACTGAATAACTTCTGTGTTTATTATTCAATTGTTACCAAATTTTCAGAGATCATCAGGCTAGCTATAGTTATCATATAAACCGAAAATAAACAATATGGCATCAAAATTGCACTTGTAATCAGTTTTTTTCGATTTATAGGGGCGGAAGGGGTCGTGGCCAAAATCCAAAATAAACTTGATCAGCGTGCAATAATAACACATACTGTCACCAAATTTGGTATTTCTAGCTCTTTTAATAGCTGAGATCTAGATTTTTACACGGACAGCAAGACGGACAGGCAGACAGACGGACATGGCTATATCGACTCGGCTGTTGATCCTGAGCCAGAATATATAGACTTTATGGGGTCGAAGGTGTCTCCTTTTGCCTGTTACATACATTTTCGGTTTGAACAAAGTTATAATACCCTTCTACTCTATGAGTAGCGGGTATAAAAAAAAACATTTTTGCACACATTCAATTTTTGATGCGGGCGGGACTCGAACCAGTAAATGCATAATAGTACTGTTCGTTTTGCAGTCCACAACTTAGCCCAGTACACGCACACACGATTCGGCACAATGCTGCAAGCAGCGCTGCCGGCAGCGCTGCTTACAGCTATGGAAAACGTTAAGCTGAATAACTTCTGTGTTTATTATACGATTGTTACCAAACTTTTAGAGATCATCTGGCTAGATATAGTTATCATATAAACCGAAAATGAATAATATTCCATCAAAATTGCGCTTGAAATCAATTTTTCTCGATTTACAGGCGCGGAAGGGGGCGTGGCCAAAATCCAAAATAAACTTGACCAGCGTGCAATAATAACACATACTGTCACCAAATTTGGTAGTTCTAGCTCTTATAATAGCTGAGATCTAGATTTTCACACGGACAGACAGACGGACAGACAGACGGACATGGCTAATCGACTCGGCTGTTGATCCTGAGCCAGAATATATATACTTTATGGGGTCGGAGGTGTCTCCTTCTGCCTGTTACATACATTTTCGGTTTGAACAAAGTTATAATACCCTTCTACTCTATGAGTATCGGGTATAATAAAGAATTTGCGCTGCCGGCAGCGCTATTTACACCTATGGAAAACGTTAAACTGAACAGCTTCTGTGTTTATTATTCGATTGTTACCAAATTTTCAGAGATCATCAGGCTAGCTATAGTTATCATATAAACCAAAAATGAACAATATGGCATCAAAATTGCACTTCAAATCAATTTTTTTCGATTTACAGGCGCGGAAGGGGGCGTGGCCAAAATCCAAAATAAACTTGATCAGCGTGCAATATTAACACATACTGTCACCAAATTTGGTAGTTCTAGCTCTCATAATAGCTGAGATCTAGATTTTCACACGGACAGACAGACGGACAGACGGACATGGCTATATCGACTCGGCTGTTGATCCTGAGCCAGAATATATATACTTTATGGGGTCGGAGGTGTCTCCTTCTGCCTGTTACATACATTTTCGGTTTGAAGAAAGTTATAATACCCTTCTACTCTATGAGTAGCGGGTATAAAAAAAAACATTTTTGCACACATTAAATTTTTGATGCGGGCGGGACTCGAACCAGTAAATGCATAATAGTACTGTTCGTTTTGCAGTCCACAACTTAGCCCAGTACACGCACACACGATTCGGCACAATGCTGCAAGCAGCGCTGCCGGCACCGCTGCTTACAGCTATGGAAAACGTTAAGCTGAATAACTTCTGTGTTTATTATCTGATTGGTACCAAATTTTCAGAGACCATCAGGCTAGCTATAGTTATCATATAAACCGAAAATGATTAATGTGGCAGCAAAATTGCACTTGTAATCAATTTTTTTCGATTTACAGCGGTGGAAGGGAAATAAACTTGACCAGCGTGCAATAATAACACATACTGTCACCAAATTTGGTAGTTCTAGCTTTTATAATAGCTCAGATCCAGATTTTCACACGGACAGACAGACAGACAGACAGACAGACGGACAGACGGACATGGCTATATCGGCTCGGCTGTTGATCCTGAGCCAAGTATATATACTTTATGGGGTCGGAGGTGTCTCCTTCTGCCTGTTACATACATTTTCGGTTTGAAGAAAGTTATAATACCCTTCTACTCTATGAGTAGCGGGTATAAAAAAAAAAACATTTTTGCACACATTAAATTTTTGATGCGGGCGGGACTCGAACCAGTAAATGCATAATAGTACTGTTCGTTTTGCAGTCCACAACTTAACCAATTTCACCACCGTACACGCACACACGATTCGGCACAATGCTGCAAGCAGCGCTGCCGGCACCGCTGCTTACAGCTATGGAAAACGTTAAGCTGAATTACTTCTGTGTTTATTATTCGATTGTTACCAAATTTGCAGAGATCATCAGGCTACGTATAGTTATCATATAAACCGAAAATGAATAATATGGCATCAAAATTGCACTTGTAATCAATTTTTTTCGATTTACAGGGGCGGAAGGGGGCGTGGCGAAAATCCAAAATAAACTTGACCAGCGTGCAATAATAACACATACTGTCATCAAATTTGGTAGTTCTAGCTTTTATAATAGCTGAGATCCAGATTTTCACACGGACAGACAGACGGACAGACAGACAGGCGGACAGACGGACATGGCTATATCGACTCGGCTGCTGATCTTGAGCCAGAATATATATACTTTATGGGGTCGGAGGTGTCTCCTTCTGCCCGTTACATACATTTTCGGTTTGAACAAAGTTATAATACCCTTCTACTCTATGAGTAGCGGGTGTAATAATGAAACATTAACAAATAATAAACACCATTAACTATTTTATAACTGTATGATGAAAACCGCTTAATTACTTAATTAATGTGAAAGCAATTATAATAGAGCTTCTATGTACTCGATAAGTATCAAAATACCCACATCGATGTTTTAAAGACTTAACCACTTCTAAACGATAGCTAGCACAAAGTACGCGTAATTTCAGTTTTCTCAATAGAACTTTTCGCTTTTCACACACATCAAGAAAATATTCTAACTCTTCTCTAAGCGCCTTGGTTTGTATAGAACCTCTTGAAAGTCGCAAAATCTCGTCTGTCGTTACATCGTCATCGTCGAACTTAAGCCAAAGATCACCATGGGAACAAACCCATGTCACATAATGACCCGAAGAGCTTGAGCGTCCCATGTGGATTAAAACTGCTTTTAGAGTATCTCAGGAAAATAAGTACATGTGAATGCATTTTTTACTGCTTATGAGTTAATATCCTCTATAATCTTAGCTATCAATCTATTATTGGTATGCAATACTCTATACTTGCTTTTTATACCCGCTACTCATAGCTTAGAAGAGTATTATAACTTTGTTCAAACCGAAAATGTATGTAACACGCAGAAGGAGACACCTCCGACCCTATAAAGTATATATATTCTGGCTCAGGATCAACAGCCGAGTCGATATAGCCATGTCCGTCTGTCCGTCTGTCTGTCCGTCTGAAAATGTAGATCTCAGCTATTATAAGAGCTAGGACTACCAAATTTGGTGACAATATGTGTTATTTTTGCACGCTGATCAAGTTTATTTTGGATTTTGGCCACGCCCCCTTCCGCCCCCGTAAATCGAAAAAACATTGATTACAAGCGCAATTTTAATGCCATATTGTTCATTTTCGGTATACATGATAACTATAGCTAACCAAATGAAAATCTCTGAAAATTTGGTAACAATTGGATAATAAACACAGAAGTTATTCAACTTAACGTTTTCCATAGCTGTAAGCAGCGCTGCCGGCAGCGAATCGTGTGTGCGTGTACGGTGGTGAAATGGGTTAAGTTATGGACTGCAAAACGAACAGTACTATTATGCATTTACGGGTTCGAGTCCCGACAGCATCAAAAATTAAATGTGTGCAAAAATGTTTTTTTTTTTATTTTATATTTTTTTGCATAAATATTAAAAGTCCATAGCCTTTTACGGGCAAAATATGATTGTAGCCGTTTTTTTGTTCCGCAAATAAATTATGTACAAGCAGCTGGGTAGCGGGTATATTACAGTCGAGCACACTCGACTGTAGCTTTCTTACTTGTTGTTCTTACAATGCAAATTCAAAATTTTTCTTTGCTCACAATTCGTAGCACCGTTATAGCAAATTTGTGTGCCGCGATTTTTTTTCTAAGGAATTAACTATATGTGAATACACAAATTTGTGCGCATTTGTCAATCAGCGTGATATTTAGGTCGAGTAAATTGGTGTTAATTGAATATATTTTAAAGAAAATAAATTAATTACACAAGAATAATGTATAAGTAATCAATTATTTGCATGTAGCTCCTTAAAAAATTCAGTTTTTTTCAAAGAATGCCTCGTGAAACGCACTTGTCTGCCGAAGAGCGAGGTCTGAGTAAGGGTTTGAGCTACTACAATGCTACTACCACGTCACATAAGCGCACGTTTGTCATTTGCGGAAAAATACAAATTTTGGACCGAGGAATTCCGCAGTGTTATATTTTCGGATGAGAAAAGGTGGAATTTGAATGGTGTTGACGGGTGTCATAAGCATTGGGGTGGTTTACGACATTCCCGAGAGACAAGACACAAAATGAATTTTGGCGGCGGATTACTAATGGTTTGGGCTGCTTTTGGATATGCAGGAAAGTCTCGCATTTGTTTTATTCCAATCAAAACAAACTCCGAGATATATACCCAGAAGAACTAATAGATTTTGCAACAGAGCTATACGCTGATAACTTTTCAGCAGAACAACGCTCCAATAGTACATACCTCACGTGCTACAAAGCCCGTTGGCATAAGTGTATTGTATCTGAGGGGGATTACTTTGAAAAGGACAACATAAATATTGATAAATAAATAAATATTTTTTCTTAATACAAAGTCACCTTTCTTTTTGAACACTTATACGAAGTATTTTTAAATATTTGATTGTACAAAAGTAATGTCTAAATAAACTTATTTTGTATCTTCTAAACATGCTGTTCTTGATTTAGTACACCATTCTCTTTTTGCAACACATCAATATCATTGGGATCTTGTCCAAGCGTCTATCCTTTTGCATGTACTGAAAATTAATTGTGTGGTGTATTTCGGGAAAAGCCCATCTACTAGACAATTACCGAAATGCTTAATTTTTGCTTTTATGCACAGTCACCAACTTAATAACAGTGATTATAAAAGTTGTATATTAAGCAATTTATTAACTAAAACAAATCGCGAAATTGCCAGTTTTGTGACACCCTTGGCTCTTCGAGGCGTATAAAATAAACCAATTTCACTAGAAATTAAGTGTGCGAAAGTGTGTTCAGCTCAAAATATACAGTGGGTTGTTGAATCAAAAATTTGCGTCTCAAAAAAAATACTGCACTTATTTAGGCTTAAAAAAGCAAATAAGGGAAAAATTATTCCTTAATAGCACTGAGTGTGCTTAAACTTACGCTTAATTTGCTAAATAAAATTTTAAAAAACTAAATTCTTAGTTAAAAACAAGTAAAGAAAGCTAAAGTCGAGCGCGCCCAACAGTAAGATACCATTTGCCCAGTTTCAAAACAAATTATCACACATTTAATTCCATCAAAAAAACTGCACAAGTTTATCCGCCACCTATTGTTTAAATTAGATCTATTTTTGAATAGCGCTATCTACATGCGAAAACGGCATAGCTTTACACACGCTACGGCTGACGACGCGCAGCACTGGCGCAAGCAGTAAAAGTACGGAAAACGGAAACATGGAAACATAACTTCTGTGTTTATCGTCCGATTGGATTGTCATTTGGGGAATAGATTTATATTAAAATTAATTATTTATATTCATATCAAAGCAGAAAGCTGTAACTTCAATACTTCTCCTGATAATCGAAAATTATCGATTTGCGTGGGCGGTGGGCGTGGCATCAAAAATTGAAAATAAACTCGATCTACTTATGGTATACAGGAACCTTCATGTGAAATATGGTATCTCTAGCTTTTGTAATAGCTGAGATCTAGACGTTCAAACGGACAGACAGACGGACATGGTTCAATCGACTCAGCTAGTGATCCTGTGTCAGAATATGTATATATCTCCGACATTTGTATAACATATTATTTTAAATGTAACCGAAACTGTGTTACCATAATGTTACAAATAAAGAATAAGTGCATGTTGAAAAGAACAAAGAGTTAGTATTCTGTTATTGAGAGTGCATCATTTGAACGTATATTCAAATGAGCATGGCGCCTGGTGTTGTTCTTAGAAATAATGAAATAATTGAGCGTGGTGGTGAAATAGAAAAAAAGTGGTAAATTAGAAAAGGAGATCAACAGACAAGTGAGAGCAGTCTTGTGAAATTGAACGGATAGACAACATCAGGGCGACTTGCTGTGCTACTCGTCATGAGCAGAGAAGAGAAAGAAATACGAGCTGTGTCTCCGTCATCAGAAGTGGGATCGGCCTACTCCGAAAACCTTTCGAGCGATCAGTGGCGTGCATTATTGAAAGCTCAAAATAAAAATTTCATGGAATTAATAAAATCCATGCAGACTTCCAAAATGAAGACGCAACCCAACAAAGTGACGCTACCGAAATTCAACACAGACACTGCAAATGCAGATGCAGCAGCGTGGTGCAAAACTGTCGACATAATTATGGCAGAAAATACTCTGGAAGGAAGCGCGTTGGTCATGGCACTAAGTAACTCACTAGAAGGAGGAGCATCCCAGTGGTTATCCCAGATTTGCTACAGTGGCATAAAGTGGCCAGAATTTAGAGCACTGTTTACGCAACGATACGACGCCGGCAGCCGTTTTGTTAAACATGTACAGCAGTGGCCCCAGAGCGAATGAGTGTTTGTCTGTGTACTCCAGCAGACAAGTAACGGCATTGGTCTCGAAGTGGAAGGAAGTGAGCACTGAAGAAATTGCGGTATCGGTTGGGCTAGCACATGTGGCTCAAATAGATCACAGGCTGCAACGTTTGGTATTTACAACAAATATCCAGACACGAATCGAATTGGAACAACAGCTGCGTGCCTATGCTTTCGGTAAACGCAACGACCAAAAGTCGCCAGACCTTACGAGTGGACCAGAACGTAAGAAGCAGAAACTTTCATCGCGCCTGAAATGTCACTTTTGTGGCAAACCTGGCCATAAAATCGCAGAGTGTCGAATCAGAATGGCTGAAGAGGCAAAGATGACAAAAAGTAACCCTACACCTAGCAACTCGGCTCCAAAGAGGGATATGTCAACTATAATGTGCTACAAGTGTGGCCAGCTAGGCCATATTGCAACAAGATGCACCACATCGTCAAGCCAGACTGAGAAACGAGTGGATATGTGGCGCCGTTGTCGATCCAAAAGGGAACTTGTACCAAATGGGTGAGCCTGTTCCATTTTTTGTTGATTCGGGCGCTGAGTGTTCCCCATTAAAAGAAAAATTAGCAGATAAGTTTATGGGAAAAGGAACGCATAATACTGTACTAATAAGTGGTATAGGTGAAGGCTCCGTGATATGCACAATGCAAATTTTAGCTACCGTAGAGGTTTGTAATATTTCTTTAGAAATCCTGTTTCATGTAGTCATGGACAAGTACTTAAAGTACGATGTACTGATTGTCCGTAAGATTCTAGGTCAAGGTTTTGGTAGACAATAAGTGCCAACGAGTTTGTTTTGTACAAAATTAATATCTTCAATACGCTGTCTAGCATTGCCAATAGGAACTATATGGACTCTATAAATAAATAGGGATAGCAATCTGAGCCAGACCGACAAAGCTGAACTTGCAGAAATATTGAAATTCTATGCCTCAAAATTTATAAATGGTATACCAAATAGCCGCGTCACCACAGGTGAATTAGATATTCGTCTAATTGATGTCAATAAGACCGACCATATAGGCTGAGTAATGAAGAAAAGTTGCTAGTAAGAAGCAAAAATTCAGGAACTCTTAGCCTCCAATGTTATACGCCCAAGCTGCTCCCCATTTGCAAGCCCAATGTTGCTAGTGAAGAAAAAGGATGGCAGCGATCGTTTGTGTATTGATTACCGAGAATTAAATTTAAACACAATCTCTGATAAGTATCCTTTACCCCTGATATCAGAACAAATTGATAGACTATGTGGAAGCAAGTACTTCACAAGCCTCGATATGGCAAGCGGTTTCCATCAGATACCAATAAAGCCAGAATCGATAGAACGCACAGCCTTTGTCACAACAGAAGGACAATATGAGTTTGTAGCCATGCCCTTTGGATTGAAGAACTCTTCATCTGTATTTCAACGAGCCATAATGAAAGCTTTAGCTGAGGTGGCATACACATATGCTGTTGTCTATATAGATGACGTTTTGATCGTAGCTGGTAAAAAGGAAGAGGCATTTGTTAGACTAAGGAATGTGCTGCAAAAGTTATCTGGTGCGGGATTCTCGTTTAACATAAACAAGTGCGCTTTTCTAAAGACAAGTATTCAGTATCTTGGGTTCAAAATTGAGAATGGTGAAATAAGGCCAAATCCACACAAAGTTCAAGCATTGGCTGCATTGCCGCCGCCACGAACAGTTACGCAATTGAGACAATTCATTGTCCTGTCTTCCTATTTTTGTCAGTTTGTCCCTCGCTTTTCTGAGTTATTGAAGCCATTGTACTTACTAACATCAAAAAACAGCCAATTTGAATGGCTTGATAGACATGAACAGGTGCGCCAAGAGATAATATCAACCCTAGTTAGTGACTCCGTGCTAATTATTTATGACCCGCAATACCCGGTTGAACTGATGCCAGTGCAGATGGTTATGGTGCCATATTGATGCACAAGATTGATGGTAAGCCGAGAGTAATTGAATATTATAGTAAGAGCAAGGTATCACTGAGCTAGAAACACTAGCAGTATACAATGCAGTAAAACATTCATCGTTGGTGGGCATATTTACAATCATATGAGTTTGAGATTGAGTATAGAAAAGGACAGAGTATGGCGCATGTAGACTTTCTCTCTTGAAACCCACTACCAGTTTCTAAAATCGCTGATGTTAGTAAGGTTGCTGAGGTACGTGTAGAATTGGCAGATATAACTAATAATTGGTTGCTTGCGGAGCAACATAGGGATGAAGAAATTTGTGAACTAGTCGCCAAACTGCAAAATAACGAATTGCAGCACGAGTTAGCAATGACGTATGAACTGAGGTCGGGCATGTTGTATCGAAAGATACAGAGAAATGGCTGAAATAGATGCTTGCCAGTAATACCGCGATCATTCAGATGGTCCGTAATAAACCATGTTCATGAAGCAATAATGCATTTGGACTGGGAGAAAACATTGGACAAGGTATATACGCAGTATTGGTTTCAAAACATGTCCAAATATGTGCGAAAGTTTGTGGAGAATTGCATTACATGCAAATTGTCTAAGTCATCATCGGGAAAAGCGCAAATAGAATTGCATTCCGTACCTAAGGTCTCCATACCATGGCACACAGTGCACATAGACATTAGTGGGAAATTAAGTGGCAAAAATGACATCAAAGAATACGTGATAGTTCAAATAGACGCTTTCACTAAATATGTTTTTTGCATCACGCATTAAGCCTTGACACTAATAGCTGCATTGAGGCATTAAAATCTGCTATGTGCATTTTGGTGTACCAAGTCGCTTAATAGCCGATCAAGGCCGCAGTTTTACTAGCAATGACTTTAAACAGTTCTGTTCTACTCAAAAAATTGACTTACATTAAATTGCAACAGGTGCTAGCCGTGCGAACGGTCAGATCGAGCGCGTAATGAGCACTTTGAAAGCTATGTTAACAGCTGTAGAGACGAGTAATAGATCATGGCAGGATGCTTTAAAGGAAGTTCAGTTGGCTATGAATTGCACGGCTAATCGAGTCACAAAAATCAGTCCATTGGAATTATTAATTGGTAAGGAAGCTAGACCAATGGGCATGATGCCATTAATAGAGGAAGAAAAGATTAATGTAGAAAGTGTTAGGGATACGGCCTTGCATAACATTAAAAGAAATACTGAATACGATAAGCAAAGATTTGATAAAAACAAAGCTAAAATCGTACAGTTCAATGTAGGCGACCGTTCCCTGCTCAAAAGTGAAGAACGGCACCAAACAAAGCTAGACCCAAAGTTTAAGGGTCCATTTGTGATAACGGAAAAGCTTGATGGTGACCGATATCAGTTAAAATCTTTAAAAGGTAATAGCGAGAGATCGCCGATTGAGGCACTCGTAGATATCCAAGATTCTGAATAAATCACAAGGCTAAAGCTACATTAGATGGTTATCTGCGCTGTGACCATTTTGCGGGGGCAAGATGGGTCCAGAGGGACCATGACGCAGGCCGATGCGTGAGAGCGTTGCAATAAGTGCAGCAAGAGCCTAAGTGTGTGAAACAATGTCATGAAGAGAAAGATAGTGTGGCAAGAGATGCGTTACTATTTAATCTAAGAAGAGATAAAGTCGGAAAATGTGAATTGAGAGAAGTTGAGCAGGGCAAGGGATGCCAATTTGTTGTAATAAGAGAATGTAATAAAAATTGTTGAAATATTATGTTAACTGAATAAGAAAGAAAATGTTATGTTAAAAAAGGAGAAAAAATGTTATGTAATTCGACACAACACACGAGGTCGTGTGCATGCCAGGAAGGCCGTGTCGGAGATTTAATTTGTATAACATATTATTTTAAATGTAACCGAAACTGTGTTACCATAATGTTACAAATAAAGAGTAGTTGCATGTTCAAAAGAACAAAGAATTAGTATTCTGTTATTGAGAGTGCATCATTTGAACGTATATTCAAATGAGCATGGCGCCTGGTGTTGTTCTTAGAAATGATGAAATAATTGAGCGTGGTGGTGAAATAGAAAAGAAGTGGTAAATTAGAAAAGGAGATCGACAGACAGATAAGTGAGGGCAGTAGAGCTGGAGAAACATCGATGTTTCTCAGCATCGATGTTTTTGGCAAAAAAAATGTATCGATACATCGAAGTTTTTTTCACAAAAGATTTTCACACTTTTGTATAAGTACTTTTGGAAAAACAAACTATGTTTCTTAGGAAAATTATAATTTATTTGGAGATTCATTTCTCAGTCAATTATGCTATCTCAGTCAAAAAGTAAAAGTAAATTCAACCAATTCAATTGGTACTTAAAAACTATTTTGAGATCTTCTCAGTCAATAAAGAAATTAAAATTAAAGGAAATTAAACAGTTCAACTCATTTGAAATAAAACTTAACTATTTTGTCATCCACTGGTTTTTATTTAAAAATAAAAGCATGTTGACGTTTTTCAAACCGAAAATGTATGTAACAGGCAGAAGGAGACACCTCCGACCCCATAAAGTATATATATTCTGGCTCAGGATCAACAGACGAGTCGATATAGCCATGTCCGTCTGTCTGTGCGTGTGAAAATCTAGATCTCAGCTATTATAAGAGCTAGGACAACCAAATTTGGTGACAATATGTGTTATTATTGCACGCTGATCAAGTTTATTTTGGATTTTGGCCACGCCCCTTCCGCCCCCGCAAATCGAAAAAACATTGATAACAAGCGCAATTTTGATGCCATATTGTTCATTTTCGGTTTACATGATAACTATAGCTAGCCAGATGATCTCTGAAAATTTGGTAACAATCGGATAATAAACACAGAAGTTATTCAGCTTAACATTGTGCTGCTTGCAGCATTGTGCCGAATCGTGTGCGTGTACGGTGGTGAAATGGGTTAAGTTGTGGACTGCAAAACGAACAGTACTATTATGCATTTACGGGTTCGAGTCCCGCCCGCATCAAAAATTAAATGTGTGCAAAAATGTTTTTTTTTTTTATTTTATATTTTGACTTTGCATAAATATTATAAGTCCATAGCCTTTTACGGTCAAAATATGATTGTAGCCGTTTTTTTGTTCCGCAAATAAATTATGTACAAGCAACTGGGTAGCGGGTATATTACAGTCGAGCACACTCGACTGTAGCTTTCTTACTTGTTTTTATTCACTTTGCATTGTCAGCTTATTCGAATATATGTACGTATATATGCATACATGTATGTGTGTGCTTTTAATCGCAAAAAGAACTACGCAATAACTAAAAACAAACAAACAATTTTTTAGCACATACTATTAAATTAAATATTAAATTTCCTCTGTTATAGCCATTTGCATGCTGTCACAATCCATAATAAAAAATTATAATAATGAAAGATTAACAAATAATAAACACCATGAATTCTTTTATAACTGTATGATGAAAACCGCTTAATTACTTAATTGATGTGAAGGCAATTATAATAGAGCTTCAATGTACTCGATAAGTGTCGAAATACCCATATCGATGTTTTTAGGATTTAACCACTTCTAAACGATAGCTAGCACAAAGTACGCGTAATTTCAGTTTTCTCAATAGAACTTATCGCTTTTCACACACATCAAGAAAATTTTCTAACTCTTCTCTATGCTCCTTGGTTTGTATAGAACCTCTTGAAAGTCGCAAAATCTCGTCTGTCGTTACATCGTCATCGTTGGGCTTAAGCCAAAGATCACCATTGGAACGAGCCCATGTCACATAATGACCCGAAGAGCTTGAGCGTTCCTTGTAGGTTAAAACTGCTTTTAGAGTATCTCAGGAAAATAAGTACATGTGAATGCATTTTTTTACTGCCTATGAGTTAATATCTTCTATAATCTTAGCTATTAATCTATTATTGGTATGCAATAAAACCTGTTGGCATAAGTGTATTGTATCTGAGGGGAATTACTTTGAAGGGGATAACATAAATATTGATAAATAAATATTTTTTCTCAAAAATACAAAGTCACCTTACTTTTTGAACACTTATACGAAGTATTTTTAAATATTTAATTGTTCAAAAGTAGTGTCTAAATAAACTTATTTTTTATCTTTTAAGCATGCTGTTCTTGATTTAGTACACCATTCTCTTTTTGCAACACATCAATATCATTGGAATCTTGTCTTAGCGTCTATCCTTTTGCATGTACTGAAAAATTAATTGTTAGTTTAATTCGATTTTCAAGAATTATTCAAATATATTAACCAACTCGCTCCAGTTCAGCCCGCAACGCATTAACAGCCTTTTCACAATTGGAAACCAGTTCCTCAAGATACTGATAGCGAAGCTTCTTTCGGGCAGGACACTCCCTTGCACTTTGTCTGCTACGTTATAAAAGTTAATAATAAAATAATTACGATGCTGTGGACATTTTTTGCACCATTCTATACCCATTTTTGCCTTTATGTCCAATTTTTGGGAAGAAGTCTTTCTACCAGGCTTACGACCTCTTCTTCCAATTTTCTTGCGTTCCTTAAATATAAGAAGAAATGCTGCCTGCATCAGCAGGTCAAAACACATGGATTTGCATTCAACAATTTTGAAAAAGGTGAATTTTGGGAAAAGCCCATCTACTAGACAATTACCGAAATGCTCAATTTTTTCTTTTATGCACTGTCACTATCTTAATAATGTATATATGATTATAAAAGTTGTATATTAAGCAATTTATAAACTAAATCAAATCGCGAAATTGCCAGTTTTGTGACACGCTTGGCTCTTCGAGTCGTATAAAATTAATCAATTTCACTAGAAATTAAGTGTGCGAAAATGTGTCCAGCTCAAAATATACAGTGGGCTTGAATCAAAATTTGCGTCTCAAAAAAAAAAAAAAAATACTGCACTTATTTAGGATTAATAAAGAAAAGAGAAAAATTATTCCTTAATAACACTGAGTATGCTTAAACTTACGCTTAATTTGCTAAATAAAATTTTTAAAATCTAAATTCTTAGTTAAAAACAAGTAAAGAAAGCTACAGTCGAGCGCGCCCGACAGTAAGATACTATTCACCCAGTTTCGCAGCAGCGTGGTGCAAAACTGTCGACATAATTATGGCAGAAAATACTCTGGAAGGAAGCGCGTTGGTCATGGCACTAAGTAACTCACTAGAAGGAGGAGCATCCCAGTGGTTATCCCAGATTTGCTACAGTGGCATAAAGTGGCCAGAATTTAGAGCACTGTTTACGCAACGATACGACGCCGGCAGCCGTTTTGTTAAACATGTACAACAGTGGCCCCAGAGCGAATGAGTGTTTGTCTGTGTACTCCAGCAGACAAGTAACGGCATTGGTCTCGAAGTGGAAGGAAGTGAGCACTGAAGAAATTGCGGTATCGGTTGGGCTAGCACATGTGGCTCAAATAGATCACAGGCTGCAACGTTTGGTATTTACAACAAATATCCAGACACGAATCGAATTGGAACAACAGCTGCGTGCCTATGCTTTCGGTAAACGCAACGACCAAAAGTCGCCAGACCTTACGAGTGGACCAGAACGTAAGAAGCAGAAACTTTCATCGCGCCTGAAATGTCACTTTTGTGGCAAACCTGGCCATAAAATCGCAGAGTGTCGAATCAGAATGGCTGAAGAGGCAAAGATGACAAAAAATAACCCTACACCTAGCAACTCGGCTCCAAAGAGGGATATGTCAACTATAATGTGCTACAAGTGTGGCCAGCTAGGCCATATTGCAACAAGATGCACCACATCGTCAAGCCAGACTGAGAAACGAGTGGATATGTGCGCCGTTGTCGATCCAAAAGGGAACTTGTACCAAATGGGTGAGCCTGTTCCATTTTTTGTTGATTCGGGCGCTGAGTGTTCCCCATTAAAAGAAAAATTAGCAGATAAGTTTATGGGAAAAAGAACGCATAATACTGTACTAATAAGTGGTATAGGTGAAGGCTCCGTGACATGCACAATGCAAATTTTAGCTACCGTAGAGGTTTGTAATATTTCTTTAGAAATCCTGTTTCATGTAGTCATGGACAAGTACTTAAAGTACGATGTACTGATTGGCCGTAAGATTCTAGGTCAAGGTTTTAGTAGACAATAAGTGCCAACGAGTTTGTTTTGTACAAAATTAATATCTTCAATACGCTGTCCAGCATTGCCAATAGGAACTATATGGACTCTATAAATAGGGATAGCAATCAGAGCCAGACCGACAAAGCTGAACTTGCAGAAATATTGAAATTCTATGCCTCAAAATTTATAAATGGTATACCAAATAGCCGCGTCACCACAGGTGAATTAGATATTCGTCTAATTGATGTCAATAAGACCGACCATATAGGCTGAGTAATGAAGAAAAGTTGCTAGTAAGAAGCAAAATTCAGGAACTCTTAGCCTCCAATGTTATACGCCCAAGCTGCTCCCCATTTGCAAGCCCAATGTTGCTAGTGAAGAAAAAGGATGGCAGCGATCGTTTGTGTATTGATTACCGAGAATTAAATTTAAACACAATCTCTGATAAGTATCCTTTACCCTTGATATCAGAACAAATTGATAGACTATGTGGAAGCAAGTACTTCACAAGCCTCGATATGGCAAGCGGTTTCCATCAGATACCAATAAAGCCAGAATCGATAGAACGCACAGCCTTTGTCACAACAGAAGGACAATATGAGTTTGTAGCCATGCCCTTTGGATTGAAGAACTCTTCATCTGTATTTCAACGAGCCATAATGAAAGCTTTAGCTGAGGTGGCATACACATATGCTGTTGTCTATATAGATGACGTTTTGATCGTAGCTGGTAAAAAGGAAGAGGCATTTGTTAGACTAAGGAATGTGCTGCAAAAGTTATCTGGTGCGGGATTCTCGTTTAACATAAACAAGTGCGCTTTTCTAAAGACAAGTATTCAGTATCTTGGGTTCAAAATTGAGAATGGTGAAATAAGGCCAAATCCACACAAAGTTCAAGCATTGGCTGCATTGCCGCCGCCACGAACAGTTACGCAATTGAGACAATTCATTGTCCTGTCTTCCTATTTTTGTCAGTTTGTCCCTCGCTTTTCTGAGTTATTGAAGCCATTGTACTTACTAACATCAAAAAACAGCCAATTTGAATGGCTTGATAGACATGAACAGGTGCGCCAAGAGATAATATCAACCCTAGTTAGTGACTCCGTGCTAATTATTTATGACCCGCAATACCCGGTTGAACTGATGCCAGTGCAGATGGTTATGGTGCCATATTGATGCACAAGATTGATGGTAAGCCGAGAGTAATTGAATATTATAGTAAGAGCAAGGTATCACTGAGCTAGAAACACTAGCAGTATACAATGCAGTAAAACATTCATCGTTGGTGGGCATATTTACAATCATATGAGTTTGAGATTGAGTATAGAAAAGGACAGAGTATGGCGCATGTAGACTTTCTCTCTTGAAACCCACTACCAGTTTCTAAAATCGCTGATGTTAGTAAGGTTGCTGAGGTACGTGTAGAATTGGCAGATATAACTAATAATTGGTTGCTTGCGGAGCAACATAGGGATGAAGAAATTTGTGAACTAGTCGCCAAACTGCAAAATAACGAATTGCAGCACGAGTTAGCAATGACGTATGAACTGAGGTCGGGCATGTTGTATCGAAAGATACAGAGAAATGGCTGAAATAGATGCTTGCCAGTAATACCGCGATCATTCAGATGGTCCGTAATAAACCATGTTCATGAAGCAATAATGCATTTGGACTGGGAGAAAACATTGGACAAGGTATATACGCAGTATTGGTTTCAAAACATGTCCAAATATGTGCGAAAGTTTGTGGAGAATTGCATTACATGCAAATTGTCTAAGTCATCATCGGGAAAAGCGCAAATAGAATTGCATTCCGTACCTAAGGTCTCCATACCATGGCACACAGTGCACATAGACATTAGTGGGAAATTAAGTGGCAAAAATGACATCAAAGAATACGTGATAGTTCAAATAGACGCTTTCACTAAATATGTTTTTTTGCATCACGCATTAAGCCTTGACACTAATAGCTGCATTGAGGCATTAAAATCTGCTATGTGCATTTTTGGTGTACCAAGTCGCTTAATAGCCGATCAAGGCCGCAGTTTTACTAGCAATGACTTTAAACAGTTCTGTTCTACTCAAAAAATTGACTTACATTAAATTGCAACAGGTGCTAGCCGTGCGAACGGTCAGATCGAGCGCGTAATGAGCACTTTGAAAGCTATGTTAACAGCTGTAGAGACGAGTAATAGATCATGGCAGGATGCTTTAAAGGAAGTTCAGTTGGCTATGAATTGCACGGCTAATCGAGTCACAAAAATCAGTCCATTGGAATTATTAATTGGTAAGGAAGCTAGACCAATGGGCATGATGCCATTAATAGAGGAAGAAAAGATTAATGTAGAAAGTGTTAGGGATACGGCCTTGCATAACATTAAAAGAAATACTGAATACGATAAGCAAAGATTTGATAAAAACAAAGCTAAAATCGTACAGTTCAATGTAGGCGACCGTTCCCTGCTCAAAAGTGAAGAACGGCACCAAACAAAGCTAGACCCAAAGTTTAAGGGTCCATTTGTGATAACGGAAAAGCTTGATGGTGACCGATATCAGTTAAAATCTTTAAAAGGTAATAGCGAGAGATCGCCGATTGAGGCACTCGTAGATATCCAAGATTCTGAATAAATCACAAGGCTAAAGCTACATTAGATGGTTATCTGCGCTGTGACCATTTTGCGGGGCAAGATGGGTCCAGAGGGACCATGACGCAGGCCGATGCGTGAGAGCGTTGCAATAAGTGCAGCAAGAGCCTAAGTGTGTGAAACAATGTCATGAAGAGAAAGATAGTGTGGCAAGAGATGCGTTACTATTTAATCTAAGAAGAGATAAAGTCGGAAAATGTGAATTGAGAGAAGTTGAGCAGGGCAAGGGATGCCAATTTGTTGTAATAAGAGAATGTAATAAAAATTGTTGAAATATTATGTTAACTGAATAAGAAAGAAAATGTTATGTTAAAAAAAGAGAGAAAAAAATGTTATGTAATTCGACACAACACACGAGGTCGTGTGCATGCCAGGAAGGCCGTGTCGGAGATTTAATTTGTATAACATATTATTTTAAATGTAACCGAAACTGTGTTACCATAATGTTACAAATAAAGAGTAGTTGCATGTTCAAAAGAACAAAGAGTTAGTATTCTGTTATTGAGAGTGCATCATTTGAACGTATATTCAAATGAGCATGGCGCCTGGTGTTGTTCTTAGAAATGATGAAATAATTGAGCGTGGTGGTGAAATAGAAAAGAAGTGGTAAATTAGAAAAGGAGATCGACAGACAGATAAGTGAGGGCAGTAGAGCTGGAGAAACATCGATGTTTCTCAGCATCGATGTTTTTGGCAAAAAAAATGTATCGATACATCGAAGTTTTTTTCACAAAAGATTTTCACACTTTTGTATAAGTACTTTTGGAAAAAAACAAACTATGTTTCTTAGGAAAATTATAATTTATTTGGAGATTCATTTCTCAGTCAATTATGCTATCTCAGTCAAAAAGTAAAAGTAAATTCAACCAATTCAATTGGTACTTAAAAACTATTTTGAGATCTTCTCAGTCAATAAAGAAATTAAAATTAAAGGAAATTAAACAGTTCAACTCATTTGAAATAAAACTTAACTATTTTGTCATCCACTGGTTTTTATTTAAAAATAAAAGCATGTTGACGTTTTTCAAACCGAAAATGTATGTAACAGGCAGAAGGAGACACCTCCGACCCCATAAAGTATATATGTTCTGGCTCAGGATCAACAGACGAGTCGATATAGCCATGTCCGTCTGTCCGTCTGTCTGTGCGTGTGAAAATCTAGATCTCAGCTATTATAAGAGCTAGGACAACCAAATTTGGTGACAATATGTGTTATTATTGCACGCTGATCAAGTTTATTTTGGATTTTGGCCACGCCCCCTTCCGCCCCCGCAAATCGAAAAAACATTGATAACAAGCGCAATTTTGATGCCATATTGTTCATTTTCGGTTTACATGATAACTATAGCTAGCCAGATGATCTCTGAAAATTTGGTAACAATCGGATAATAAACACAGAAGTTATTCAGCTTAACGTTTTCCACAGCTGTAAGCAGCGCTGCCGGCAGCGCTGCTTGCAGCATTGTGCCGAATCGTGTGTGCGTGTACGGTGGTGAAATGGGTTAAGTTGTGGACTGCAAAACGAACAGTACTATTATGCATTTACGGGTTCGAGTCCCGCCCGCATCAAAAATTAAATGTGTGCAAAAATGTTTTTTTTTATTTTATATTTTGACTTTGCATAAATATTATAAGTCCATAGCCTTTTACGGTCAAAATATGATTGTAGCCGTTTTTTTGTTCCGCAAATAAATTATGTACAAGCAACTGGGTAGCGGGTATATTACAGTCGAGCACACTCGACTGTAGCTTTCTTACTTGTTTTTATTCACTTTGCATTGTCAGCTTATTCGAATATATGTACGTATATATGCATACATGTATGTGTGTGCTTTTAATCGCAAAAAGAACTACGCAATAACTAAAAACAAACAAACAATTTTTTAGCACATACTATTAAATTAAATATTAAATTTCCTCTGTTATAGCCATTTGCATGCTGTCACAATCCATAATAAAAAATTATAATAATGAAAGATTAACAAATAATAAACACCATGAATTCTTTTATAACTGTATGATGAAAACCGCTTAATTACTTAATTGATGTGAAGGCAATTATAATAGAGCTTCAATGTACTCGATAAGTGTCGAAATACCCATATCGATGTTTTTAGGATTTAACCACTTCTAAACGATAGCTAGCACAAAGTACGCGTAATTTCAGTTTTCTCAATAGAACTTTTCGCTTTTCACACACATCAAGAACATTTTCTAACTCTTCTCTATGCTCCTTGGTTTGTATAGAACCTCTTGAAAGTCGCAAAATCTCGTCTGTCGTTACATCGTCATCGTTGGGCTTAAGCCAAAGATCACCATTGGAACGAGCCCATGTCACATAAAGACCCGAAGAGCTTGAGCGTCCCTTGTAGGTTAAAACTGCTTTTAGAGTATCTCAGGAAAATAAGTACATGTGAATGCATTTTTTTACTGCCTATGAGTTAATATCTTCTATAATCTTAGCTATTAATCTATTATTGGTATGCAATAAAACCTGTTGGCATAAGTGTATTGTATCTGAGGGGAATTACTTTGAAGGGGATAACATAAATATTGATAAATAAATATTTTTTCTCAAAAATACAAAGTCACCTTACTTTTTGAACACTTATACGAAGTATTTTTAAATATTTAATTGTTCAAAAGTAATGTCTAAATAAACTTATTTTTTATCTTTTAAGCATGCTGTTCTTGATTTAGTACACCATTCTCTTTTTGCAACACATCAATATCATTGGAATCTTGTCTTAGCGTCTATCCTTTTGCATGTACTGAAAAATTAATTGTTAGTTTAATTCGATTTTCAAGAATTATTCAAATATATTAACCAACTCGCTCCAGTTCAGCCCGCAACGCATTAACAGCCTTTTCACAATTGGAAACCAGTTCCTCAAGATACTGATAGCGAAGCTTCTTTCGGGCAGGACACTCCCTTGCACTTTGTCTGCTACGTTATAAAAGTTAATAATAAAATAATTACGATGCTGTGGACATTTTTTGCACCATTCTATACCCATTTTTGCCTTTATGTCCAATTTTTCGGAAGAAAAACCAGGCTTACGACCTCTTCTTCCAATTTTCTTGCGTTCTTTAATTATAAGAAGAAATGCTGCCTGCATC
Source organism: Zaprionus ghesquierei (assembly GCA_018904095.1). Lineage (NCBI taxonomy): Eukaryota > Metazoa > Arthropoda > Insecta > Diptera > Drosophilidae > Zaprionus > Zaprionus ghesquierei. Next base: position 696,991 of record JAEIGP010000406.1, on the reverse strand, counting down.
AGCAGGTCAAAACACATGGATTTGCATTCAACAATTTTGAAAAAGGTGAAAAGCCCATCTACTAGACAATTACCGAAATGCTTAATTTTTGCTTTTATGCACTGTCACTATCTTAATAATGTATATAATGTATATATGATTATAAAAGTTGTATATTAAGCAATTTATAAACTAAATCAAATCGCGAAATTGCCAGTTTTGTGACACGCTTGGCTCTTCGAGTCGTATAAAATTAATCAATTTCACTAGAAATTAAGTGTGCGAAAATGTGTCCAGCTCAAAATATACAGTGGGATTGAATCAAAATTTGCGTCTCAAAAAAAAAAACATACTGCACTTATTTAGGATTAATAAAGAAAAGGGAAAAATTATTCCTTAATAACACTGAGTATGCTTAAACTTACGCTTAATTTGCTAAATAAAATTTTTAAAATCTAAATTCTTAGTTAAAAACAAGTGAAGAAAGCTACAGTCGAGCGCGCCCGACAGTAAGATACTATTCACCCAGTTTCGAAACAAATTATCACACATTTTATTCCATCAAAAAAACGCTGCACAAGTTTATCCGCCACTTATTGTTTAAATTAGATCTATTTTTGAATAGCGCCATCTACATGCGAAAACGGCATAGCTTTACACACGCTACGGCTGAAACGAAGCATCGTGACGATGACGTCACGACGCGCAGCACAGGCGCAAGAAGCGGAAGTACGGAAAACAGAAACATGGATAACTTTTGTGTTTATGGTCCGATTGGATTGTAATTTGGGAAATAGATTTATATTTCAATTATTTATGTTAATACCAAAGCAATACTTCTCCTGATAATCGAAAACTATCGATTTGCGTGGGCGGTGGGCGTGGCATCAAAAATTGAAAATAAACTCGATCTACCTATGGTATACAGGAACATTCATGTGAAATATGGTGTCTCGAGCTTTTGTAATAACTCAGATCTGGACGTTCAAACGGACAGAGGCACTTGGCTCAATCGACTCGGCTAGTAAACCTGAGCAAGAATATATATAGTTTATAGGGTCTGCGTAGTAACTATTGCTGGTATGTGTACCTTAATAAACAAGTAAGAAAGGTACATTCGAGTGTTCTCGACTGTAATATACCCGCTACCCAGCTGCTCGTACATCAAAATTATTTGGGGAACAATAAAGAACGGCTACAATCATATTTTGCCCGTAAAAGGCCATGGACTAACAATTTTTATGCAAAGTCAAAACCTAAAATAAAAATAATAATTTTTTGCACACATTTAATTTTTGATGCGGGTGGGACTTGAACGCATAAATGTATAATAGTTCTATTCGTTATACAGTCCACAACTTAACCTATTTCACCACCGTACACGCACACACTATTCGGCACAATGCTGCAAGCAGCGCTGCCGGCAAAAGGAGTAAAAAGTATTGAAAACGTATAACTTTTATTCAGGTACCAAAAAATCCAAGATTTATCACTTAAACAGTAAAAAAAAATAATAATTCTACCTGTTGTGGACTATAAATCGAATACGTGCATGTAAAAAACGATAATTAATACCTCTTTATATACTTGAATGGAAAGTGCTCTGGAGCACTCCAACTTTTAATAAATTTTGTTAAAAAAACGACCGATAGGTTCTATGGCATCTATACGATGTATCGCTCCGTACCGGCTCGTTCCTACTTAGTTACAGCGGGCGGCAATAAGAAACATGTATACAAAGTTTCATGAAGGTAGCTCAAAAAGAGAGGCAAAAACTTTTCTTTGCAAAAAATAAGAAAAGTTCGATCTGCCCCAACATGACACGGATGCATGCGGAATCGAACCTTGGACCCATTACCTAAGAGGTCCACCACTTCTCCATTCGGTCATTAAGCCATTACGCAAATTTTGCCAAAGCTACATTATGAGACCATTCGGAAATTCTTGCACGACAAAAACAAAGTCTGAATGTATGATGCGTGTTGTTGTTGCTATTTATTCTCACAACTTAAACATACAATTAAATAAAAATTAAAAATAAAAAAATAAGAAAAAGCTACGCTCTATCAATCACACACAGCTGATTTAAGAGACTGTCACTTCTCCACTTCTTCTTGTTAACTAAGTTCATTGTGAGCCATTAAAAAAATTTTAAATAAAATGCACGACCACCAATTAATGCATATGAAAAAATTAAGGTATTAGTTCTTAAAAAAAAAAAAGAAAAAGCTTAAGCGGCATGAACTGGGAATCGAATCAAAATTGCGCTTGTAATCAATGTTTTTTCGATTTACGGGGGCGGAAGGGGGCGTGGCCAAAATCCAAAATAAACTTGATCAGCGTGCAATAATAACACATATTGTCATCAAATTTGGTAGTCCTAGTTCTTATAATAGCTGAGATCTAGATTTTCACACGGACAGACAGACGGACAGACAGACAGACGGACATGGCTAAATCGACTCGGCTGTTGATCCTGAGCCAGAGTATATATACTTTATGGGGTCGGAGGTGTCTCCTTCTGTCTGTTACATACATTTTCGGTTTGAACAAAGTTATAATACCCTTCTACTCTATGAGTAGCGGGTATAAAAAGATGTACCGTAAATAAAAACATTTTTTCATTTTGCAAATAACTATATTATACATATCTAAAAGTTTTTCAATAGTTACAGATAAATCTTATTGTGTTAAGTACTGTTAAATGATTTATCCAGAACAGGCGCCTTAAACGGAACGGCATATAAATGAATGAATTCAAAAGGATTGGAGAATGGAATATTTTTGTCGTAGGTTTGTGTATTGATCGAATCGAATGCGGTATTGTTGTCGGTAACAACAATATTAAGGGGAGCATCTCTATTTAAAACAAGTAAGAAAGCTACAGTCGAGTGTGCTCGACATAATTTATTTGCGGAACAAAAAATGGGCTACAATCATATTTTGACCGTAAAAGGCTATGGACTTATAATATTTATGCAAAGTCAAAATATAAAAAAAAAAAAAACATTTTTGCACACATTTAATTTTTGATGCGGGCGGGACTCGAACCCGTAAATGCATAATAGTACTGTTCGTTTTTCAGTCCACAACTTAACCCATTTCACCACCGTACACGCACACACGATTCGGGACAATGCTGCAAGCAGCGCTGCCGGCAGCGCTGCTTACAGCTATGGAAAACGTTAAGCTGAATAACTTCTGTGTTTATTATCAGATTGATACCAAATTTTCTTTTTCTTTCTAGAAAAGAAAGAAATTTTCTTTCTTTTTTTTCTATTTTTTCGTTTCTTTTTTTTATTTTCTTTGTTCTTTCTTTTAAGGACTCGCATATTTAGTATTACCTATTTATTTTAATTAAAAATTTAAATGTTATTAAAAAATATGTATCAATGATTTACCGGATAGACACTCGTATGGACCAATACGTCTATAAAGAAATTATAGAGGATATAATGGTGCCATATTCCAAGGACAATATGCCATTATCATGGCGTTTTATGCACGACAACGATCCTAAGCACACTTCACGGCTTATGAAAAGTTGACTTTAGGAGCATCAAGTTGTTACGCTGAAGTGGCCAGCTCAGTCACCGGACCTCAATCCGATAGAGAATCTCTAGAATGATGTTGAGCAGCACATTCGCACCAAAAATCTGGGCAGTTTGAATGATTTGTGGATAGTTATCCGAGAAGCGTGGTACAGTATTCCGCAGAACAGATGCGCTGCTTTAGTGGAGAGTCAGCACAGAAGATTGGATGTAGTTATCAAAAACAAAGGATATCCAACAAAATATTAGTCCCCTTTCTTATGTTTTCTCATTCTACTTAATAAATTAATAAAAAAAAAGTATAAGTGTGCTAAACTCATGTCCAGCTGAAAATCATAGTTAATTCATTCAAACCAACGCAGACAAAAAACGACGAAAGGGAATAGGCTGAAAGTAACGGTACATCTTATCAACTAATAAGGCAACAACCAGAAAAAAAATTGGTGAACTATTCACTATACAATCGGTAAAAATTCATGTTGAAGTGTGCTGCTAAATAGTGTGCTAAATAAAAGGCCACCACTGTATATATATTTAAAATTTAGTTAAAAGTTTTACCAAATATATTTAAAAGTCGTTATAGAAAAAATATTAAATTAAATATATTATTACTATAGATTGAAAACAAAGCAAACATTACTATAGATTGAAAACAAAGCAAACAAGGAAACAAACAATGTAGTAAACCAAGACCAAAAATTTAAAAAATTCAGTTAGTGTAAAAAAGAAATTAAATAATTTGTTGAATAGTTATGGAGCTCGATCAGTTTGCGAAGACCTTCAAGCAGCGTCGCATCGAGCTCGGCTTCACCCAGCGCGATGTGGCTCTGGCCATGGGCAAACTCTATGGCAACGATTATTCGCAGGCGACAATCTCACTCTTTGAGACACACAAGTTGAGGGTCAAGAGCATGTGCAAGCTTAAGCCATTGCTGCAGAAGTACCGGGTATAAAAAAAAAAAACGATGATATGAAACATTTTTGTGTACTTATCCAAAAATGAAGAGAATTGCTCTACTTGTTAAAAAAAAAAGGCATACTTTAATGCAAATGCACTACGAAAAAAAAGAAGAGTTATAAAAAAAAGAGATTCCAGTCCCACCCTGAGAAAAAAAAAGAGATTCCAGTCTCACCCAGAGAAAAAAAAAACCCAGTCCAGTCTCAATTGAGAGCTGAGAGCGGACTGAAAATCCGAACACATTGAGAGCTTACGTAGTCAGAAATTAAGACAGAAGCAACTCAGCCTACTTGAATCGTTTTAATAGAATTGTATCGCTTGGTACCTCCTTGCTCCAAATTCTACATATAAAGCCAGCAAGTCTTAAGAGAGAATACCTCTCTGTCTATATTATTTTCCATGGGATTAGCCGCAAATCGCAAGGGGAAATTTCTACAGCATTTTGCCTTGCTTCAGTCACTCAAATGTCTGCAACTTTCGTTAGCAGACATCGTGGGTGCCCAAGCCAAGCAGATTGAGAATAAGTATGGTTTGTGCCGGTGGCAAATGTGGCAAGAGAGCAGAATGTGACCGGCCCATGACTATTATTAGTCATGCAGCGGGCTCGGACTGAGACGTCTAAGCTAATGAAGCTTTTTCACACCTGCCTGCTAAATTATGGGCCATGACCAGGAGTGCCATGGAGTGAGAGCACCATGCAAGCCATTTACTTGTTACAGATTGCTTATAATTAAATTATAATCAACATCAAGCCAGGCGCATCACGCAGATGCAGACGAAAATGGAGACGTAGAGACCAAGACCAAGACATGCAGCCAGTGAGACCGGTCTGAGGCCGCTGCTGCTGCTGACATAGATGCAAGCCTTCAACTATCTAATCAACGTACAAGTGAAAATATCAATACCTCAAGTAATCAAAATCACTTTAGAATTTCAAATCAGTTGGGCTGATGCTGGCTGCCTGCCTGCAGCGTCTCACACAAGCACCGTGTCCAGCTGCTATATGCGACAGTTGCAACTCGAGTCCAGAGTGGGGAGATTGATGAAAAAACAAGTAAGAAAGCTACAGTCGAGTGTGCTCGACTGTAATATACCCACTACCCAGCTGCTCGTATATCATTTATTTGCGGAACAAAAAAACGGCTACAATCAAATTTTGACCGTAAAAGGCTATGGACTTATAATATCTATGCAAAGTCAAAATCTAAAATAAAAAAAAATAAACATTTTTGCACACATTTAATTTTTGATGCGGGCGGGACTCGAACCCGTAAATGCATAATAGTACTGTTCGTTTTGCAGTCCACAACTTAACCCATTTCACCACCGTACACTCACACACGATTCGACACAATGCTTACAGCTATGGAAAACGTTAAGCTGAATAACTTCAGTGTTTATTATCCGATTATCCGAAATTCAGTTAGTGTAAAAAATAAATTAAATAATTTGTTGAATAGTTATGGAGCTCGATCAGTTTGCGAAGACCTTCAAGCAGCGTCGCATCGAGCTCGGCTTCACCCAGCGCGATGTGGCTCTGGCCATGGGCAAACTCTATGGCAACGATTATTCGCAGGCGACAATCTCTTTGAGACACACAAGTTGAGGGTCAAGAGCATGTGCAAGCTTAAGCCATTGCTGCAGAAGTACCGGGTATAAAAAAAAAAACGATGATATGAAACATTTTTGTGTACTTATCCAAAAATGAAGAGAATTGCTCTACTTGTTAAAAAAAAGGCATACTTTAATGCAAATGCACTACGAAAAAAAAGAAGAGTTATAAAAAAAAGAGATTCCAGTCCCACCCTGAGAAAAAAAAGAGATTCCAGTCTCACCCAGAGAAAAAAACCCGCCAGTCCAGTCTCAATTGAGAGCTGAGAGCGGACTGAAAATCCGAACACATTGAGAGCTTACGTAGTCAGAAATTAAGACAGAAGCAACTCAGCCTACTTGAATCGTTTTAATAGAATTGTATCGCTTGGTACCTCCTTGCTACAAATTCTACATATAAAGCCAGCAAGTCTTAAGAGAGAATACCTCTCTGTCTATATTATTTTCCATGGGATTAGCCGCAAATCGCAAGGGGAAATTTCTACAGCATTTTGCCTTGCTTCAGTCACTCAAATGTCTGCAACTTTCATTAGCAGACATCGTGTGTGCCCAAGCCAAGCAGATTGAAAATAAGTATGGTTTGTGCCGGTGGCAAATGTGGCAAGAGAGCAGAATGTGACCGGCCCATGACTATTATTAGTCATGCAGAGGGCTCGGACTGAGACGTCTAAGCTAATGAAGCTTTTTCACACCTGCCTGCTAAATTATGGGCCATGACCAGGAGTGCCATGGAGTGAGAGCACCATGCAAGCCATTTACTTGTTACAGATTGCTTATAATTAAATTATAATCAACATCAAGCCAGGCGCATCACGCAGATGCAGACGAAAATGGAGACGTAGAGACCAAGACCAAGACATGCAGCCAGTGAGACCGGTCTGAGGCCGCTGCTGCTGCTGACATGCATCTAACAAGCCTTCAACTATCTAATCAACGTACAAGTCAAAATATCAATACCTCAAGTAATCAAAATCACTTTAGAATTTCAAATCAGTTGGGCTGATGCTGGCTGCCTGCCTGCAGCGTCTCACACAAGCACCGTGTCCAGCTGCTATATGTGACAGTTGCAACTCGAGTCCAGAGTGGGGAGATTGATGAAAAAACAAGTAAGAAAGCTACAGTCGAGTGTGCTCGACTGTAATATACCCACTACCCAGCTGCTCGTATATCATTTATTTGCGGAACAAAAAAACGGCTACAATCAAATTTTGACCGTAAAAGGCTATGGACTTATAATATCTATGCAAAGTCAAAATCTAAAATAAAAAAAAAAAAAAAACATTTTTGCACACATTTAATTTTTGATGCGGGCGGGACTCGAACCCGTAAATGCATAATAGTACTGTTCGTTTTGCAGTCCACAACTTAACCCATTTCACCACCGTACACTCACACACGATTCGACACAATGCTTACAGCTATGGAAAACGTTAAGCTGAATAACTTCAGTGTTTATTATCCGATTGTTACCAAATTTTCAGAGATCATTTGGCTAGCTATAGTTATCATATAAACCGAAAATGAACAATATAGCATAACAATTGCGCTTGTAATCAATTTTTTTTTATTTACAGGGGCGGAAGGGGGCGTGGCCAAAATGAAAAATAAACTTGATCAGCGTGCAATAATAGCACATATTGTCACCAAATTTAGTAGTTCTAGCTCTTATAACAGCTGAGATCTAGATTTTCACACGGACAGACAGACGGACAGACAGACAGACGGACAGACGGACATGGCTATATCGACTCGGCTGTTGATCCTGAGACAGAATGTAAATACTTTATGGGGTCGGAGGTGTCTCCTTCTGCCTGTTACATACATTTTAGGTTTGAACAAAGTTATAATACCCATCTACTCTCTGAGTAACGGGTATAAAAACATATTTGCACACATTCAATTTTTGATGCGGCGGGACTCGAACCCGTCAATCCATAATAGTACTGTTCGTTTTGCAGTCCACAACTTAACACATTTCACCACCGTACACTCACACACGATTCGGCACAATGCTGCAAGCAGCGCTGCCGGCAGCAGATAGATATCATATAAACCGAAAATGAACAAAATGGCATCAAAATTGCGCTTGTAATCAATGTTTTTCGATTTACGGGGGCGGAAGGGGTGTGAAACTTGATCAGCGTGCAATAATAACACATATTGTCACCAAATTTGGTAGTCCTAGCTCTTATAATAGCTGAGATACAGATTTTCACGCGGACAGACAGACGGACAGACGGACATGGCTATATCGACTCGGCTGTTGATCCTGACTCATATTTTGACCGTAAAAGGCCATGGACTTACAATATTTATCCAAAGTCAAAATCTAAAATAAAAAATATAATTTTTTGCACACATTTAATTTTTGATGCGGGTGGGACTCGAACCCATAAATGCATAATAGTTCTGTTCGTAGTGCAGTCCACAACTTATCCCACCATTTCACCACCGTACACGCACACACTATTTGGCACAATGCCGCAAGCAGCGCTGCCGGCAAAAGAAGTAAAAAGTATTGAAAACGTATAACTTTTATTCAGGTACCAAAAAATCCAAGATTTATTACTTAAACAGTAAAAATAATAATTCTACCTGTTGAGGACTATAAATCGAATACGTGCATGTAAAAAACGATATGTGCCCTTTTAATAATTCTTTATATACTTGAATGGAAAGTGTTCTAGAGCACTCTAACTTTTAATAAATTTTGTTAAAAAAACGACCGATAGGTTCTATGGCATCTATACGATGTATCGGTCCGTACCGGCTCGTTCCGACTTATTTACAGCGGGCAGCAATAAGAAACATGTATACAAAGTTTCATGAAGGTAGCTCAAAGGGGAGGCAAAAACTTTTATTTGCAAAAAATAAGAAAAGTTCAATCTCCCCCACCATGACACTCATGCTTCCGGAATCGAACCTTGGACCCATTACCTAAGAGGTCCACCACTTCTCCATTCGGCCATTAAGCCATTACGCAAATTTTGCCAAAGTTACACTATGAGACCATTCGGAAATTCTTGCACGACAAAAACAAAGTCTGAATGCATGATGCGTGTTTTTGTTGATATTTATTCTTATAACTTAAACATATGATTAAATAAAAAATAAAAATAAAAAAATATAAGAAAAAGCTGAGCTCTAACAATCGCACACAGCTGATTTAAGAGACTGTCACTTCTCCACTTGTTAACAAAGTTCATTGTGAGCCATTAAAAAAATTTTAAATAAAATGCACGACCACCAAATAATGCATATGAAAAAATTAAGGTATTAGTTCTTAAAAAAAAAAAGAAAAAGCTTAAGCGGCATGAACTGGGAATCGAACCACGGGCCTGTCGGTTCAGGAGTTCATCGCTTTTCCACTAAGGTACTGACGCTGTTATCCAACAACTTCAAAAATTTGCATTGTAAGGCATTCTTGTTATTTCCTGTACAAATAAAGAATTTGCACTGCCGGCAGCACTGCTTACAGCTATGGAAAACATTAAGCTGAATAACTTCTGTGTTTATTATCCGATTGTTACCAAACTTTTAGAGATCATCTGGCTAGGTATAGTTATCATATAAACCGAAAATGAATATGGCATAAAAATTGCGCTTGTAATCAATTTTTTTCGATTTACAGGGGCGGAAGGGGACGTGGCCAAAATCAAAAGTAAACTTGATCAGCGTGCAATAATAACACATACTGTCACCAAATTTAGAAGTTCTAGCTCGTATAATAGCTGAGATCTAGATTTTCACACGGACAGACAGACGAACAGACAGACAGGCTGTTGATCCTGAGACAGAATATAAATACTTCATGGGGTCGGAGGTGTCTCCTTCTGCCTGTTACATACATTTTCAGTTTGAACAAAGTTATAATACCCTTCTACTCTATGAGTAACGGGTATAAAAACATATTTGCACACATTTAATTTTTGATGCGGGCGGGACTCGAACCCGTAAATGCATAATAGTACTGTTTGTTTTGCAGTCCACAACTTAACCCATTTCACTACTGTACACGCACACACGATTCGGCACAATGCTGCAAGCAGCGCTGCCGGCAGCAGATAGATAGCATATAAACCGAAAATGATCAATATGGCATCAAAATTGCCACCAAATTTGGTAGTCCTAGCTCTTATAATAGCTGAGATACAGATTTTCACACGGACAGACAGACAGACAGACGGACATGGCTATATCGACTCGGCTGTTGATCCTGAGCCAGAATATATATACTTTATGGGGTCGGAGGTGTCTCCTTCTGCCTGTTACATACATTTTCGGTTTGAACAAAGTTATAATACCCTTCTACTCTATGAGTAGCGGGTATAAAAAAAAAACATTTTTGCACACATTTAATTTTTGATGCGGGCGGGACTCGAACCCGTAAATGCATAACAGTACTGTTCATTTTGCAGTCCACAACTTAACCCATTTCACCACCGTACACGCACACACGATTCGACACAATGCTGCAAGCAGTGCTGCCGAGTCGGAGGTGTCTCCTTCTGCCTGTTACATACATTTTCGGTTTGAACAAAGTTATAATACCCTTCTACTCTATGAGTAGCGGGTATAAAAAAAAAACATTTTTGCATACATTTAATTTTTGATGCGGGCGGGACTCGAACCTGTAAATGCATAATAGTACTGTTCGTTTTGCAGTCCACAACTTAACCCATTTCACCACCGTACACGCACCTACGATTCGACACAATGCTGCAAGCAGCGCTGCCGGCAGCTAAAAATGGCCAAAATCCAAAACAAACTTGATCAGCGTGCAATAATAACACATTTTGTCCCCAAATTTGGTAATCCTAGCTCTTATAATAGCTGAGATCTAGATTTTCACACGGACAGACAGACGGACAGACGGACAGACAGACAGACGGACAGACGGACATGGCTATATCGACTCGGCTGTTGATCCTGAGCCAGAATATATATACTTTATGGGGTCGGAGGTGTCTCCTTCTGCCTGTTACATACATTTTCGGTTTGAACAAAGTTATAATACCCTTCTACTCTATGAGTAGTGGGTATAAATATCACAGGCAAAAATTGACTCTTAGCTTGATTTTGTTCCAATTGATTCCGCTTCGGTTCCATAACTGTATTTGGGTGATGAACTATAGGCGGTGGAAAACAATGTTTAAATTACTGAGAAACTCGGTTTGCCTTAATGGGTTCAATCTATTTGAACTGGAATTTTCAGGTAGATAGCTAGGACGACTCTGTTGAAAATCAGATTATATTTAAAATATATTTCTTCGTATTTGTATGGTTCAGGAAGATATGCGGATATTTTTCGTACCACCTCTACTTTAAATGAAACTGGAACTTTCTTTTGGACAGAAACCGGTACTTTAATTTTAACTGGATATGGTACTGTTCGTACAACGGGATAAGGTTTAGGTACAAGCACCATTTTCTCTATTATCTTTTGAGCTACGAACGGCTTAGGTATATGAACAGGCTTCGGAACTTGAACAATTTTTTCAATTATTTTCTCAACAGGAACATGCACGACTTTTAGACCATGGATTTTAAAAAAATTCATGGTCTATTGTGTTTGTCGAAATGTGCGTAACAGGCAGAAAGAGGCATCTGTGACCCCATAAAAATTATACATATATTCTTGCTCAGGTTCACTAGCCGAGTCGATTAAGCCATGTCTGTCTGTCCGTCTGTCCGTCTATATGAACGCCTATATCTCAGAAACTGAAAAAGCTAGAGCCACCAAATTTAGTGACAACACTTATGTGCATCATACGATGTAAAATTGTTATTAAAATTTGGACCACGCCTACTTCCGCTTCCGCAAATCGATAATCTGTATAGCGAGCGCAATAATAAAGCTACAGTATTCGGTTTTGGTGTATATGATAGCTATCGCCAGCTAAACGATCGCTGAAAATTTGGTTCCGATCGGATAATGAACAAAAAGTTTATTCAACGTTTCATATAGATTTGCACTGCGCCCACTGCAAGCAGGCCAGCAGTGTTTTTTTCAAGCAGTGTTTTTATACCCGCTACTCATAGAGTAGAAGGGTATTATAACTTTGTTCAAACCGAAAATGTATGTAACAGGCAGAAGGAGACACCTCCGACCCAATAAAGTATATATATTCTGGCTCAGGATCAACAGCCGAGTCGATATAGCCACGTCTGTCTGTCCGTCTGTCCGTCCGTCTGTCCTTGTGAATATCAAGATCTCAGCTATTATAAGAGCTAGGACTACCAAATTTGGTGACAATATGTGTTATTATTGCACGCTGATCAAGTTTATTTTGGATTTCGGCCACGGCCCCTTCCCCATAAATCGAAAATACATTGATTACAAGCGCAATTTTGATGCCATATTGTTCATTTTCGGTTTACATGATAACTATAGCTAGACAGATGATCTCTGAAACAATCGGATAAAAACAATCGGATAAAAAACACAGAAGTTATTCAGCTTAACGTTTTCCATAGCTGTAAGCAGCGCTGCCGGCAGCGCTGCTTGCAGTATTGTGCCGAATCGTGTATGCGTGTACGGTGGTGAAATGGGTTAAGTTGTGGACTGCAAAACGAACAGTACTATTATGCGAGTCCCGCCCGTATCAAAAATTAAATGTGTGCAAAAATGTTTATACCCGCTACTCATAGAGTAGAAGGGTATTATAGCTTTGTTCAAACCGAAAATGTATGTAACAGGCAGAAGGAGACAACTCCGACCCCATAAAGTATATATATTCTGGCTCAGGTTCAACAGCCGAGTCGATATAGCCATGTCCGTCTGTCCGTCTGTCTGTCCATGTGAATATCTAGATCTCAGCTATTATAAGAGCTAGGACTACCAAATTTGGTAACAATATGTGTTATTATTGCGCACTGATCAAGTTTCTTTTGGATTTTGGCCACGCCCCTTTCCGCCCCCGTAAATCGAAAAAAACATTGATTACAAGCGCTATTTTGATGCATATTGCAAAATGAAACAAGTAAGAAAGCTACAGTCGAGTGTGCTCGACTGTAATATACCCGCTACCCAGCTGCTTGTACATAATTTATTTGCGGAACAAAAAATGGGCTACAATCATATTTTGACCGTAAAAGGCTATGGACTTATAATATTTATGCAAAGTCAAAATATAAAAAAAAAAAAAACATTTTTGCACACATTTAATTTTTGATGCTGGCGGGACTCGAACCCGTAAATGCATAATAGTACTGTTCGTTTTTCAGTCCACAACTTAACCCATTTCACCACCGTACACGCACACACGATTCGGCACAATGCTGCAAGCAGCGCTGCCGGCAGCGCTGCTTACAGCTATGGAAAACGTTAAGCTAAATAACTTCTGTGTTTATTATCCGATTGTTACCAAATTTTCTTTTTCTTTCTAGAAAAGAAAGAAATTTTCTTTCTTTTTTTTCTATTTTTTCGTTTCTTTTTTTTTAATTTCTTTGTTCTTTCTTTTAAGGACTCGCATATTTAGTATTACCTATTTATTTTAATTAAAAATTTAAATGTTATTAAAAAATATGTATCAATGATTTACCGGATAGACACTCGTATGGACCAATACGTCTATAAAGAAATTATAGAGGATATAATGGTGCCATATTCCAAGGACAATATGCCATTATCATGGCGTTTTATGCACCACAACGATCCTAAGCACACTTCACGGCTTATGAAAAGTTGACTTTAGGAGCATCAAGTTGTTACGCTGAAGTGGCCAGCTCAGTCACCGGACCTCAATCCGATAGAGAATCTCTAGAATGATGTTGAGCAGCACATTCGCACCAAAAATTTGGGCAGTTTGAATGATTTGTGGATAGTTATCCGAGAAGCGTGGTACAGTATTCCGCAGAACAGATGCGCTGCTTTAGTGGAGAGTCAGCACAGAAGATTGGATGTAGTTATCAAAAACAAAGAATATCCAACAAAATATTAGTCCCCTTTCTTATGTTTTCTCATTCTACTTAATAAATTAATAAAAAAAAGTATAAGTGTGCTAAACTCATGTCCAGCTGAAAACCATAGTTAATTCATTCAAACCAACGCAGACAAAAAACGACGAAAGGGAATAGGCTGAAAGTAACGGTACATCTTATCAACTAATAAGGCAACAACCAGAAAAAAAATTGGTGAACTATTCACTATACAATCGGTAAAAATTCATGTTGAAGTGTGCTGCTAAATAGTGTGCTAAATAAAAGGCCACCACTGTATATATATTTAAAATTTAGTTAAAAGTTTTACCAAATATATTTAAAAGTCGTTATAGAAAAGATATTAAATTAAATATATTATTACTATAGATTGAAAACAAAGCAAGCAAGGAAACAAACAATATAGTAAACCAAGACCAAAAATTCAAAAAATTCAGTTAGTGTAAAAAAGAAATTAAATAATTTGTTGAATAGTTATGGAGCTCGATCAGTTTGCGAAGACCTTCAAGCAGCGTCGCATCGAGCTCGGCTTCACCCAGCGCGATGTGGCTCTGGCCATGAGCAAACTCTATGGCAACGATTATTCGCAGGCGACAATCTCACTCTTTGAGACACACAAGTTGAGCGTCAAGAGCATGCGCAAGCTTAAGCCATTGCTGCAGAAGTACCGGGTATAAAAAAAAACCGATGATATGAAACACTTTTGTGTACTTATCCAAAAATGAAGAGAATTGCTCTACTTGTTAAAAAAAGGCATACTTTAATGCAAATGCACTACGAAAAAAAAAGAAGAGGTATAAAAAAAAAGAAATTCCAGTCCCACCCTGAGAAAAAAAAAGAGATTCCAGTCTCACCCAGAGAAAAAAAAAAACCCAGTCCAGTCTCAATTGAGAGCTGAGAGCGGACTGAAAATCCGAACACATTGAGAGCTTACGTAGTCAGAAATTAAGACAGAAGCAACTCAGCCTACTTGAATCGTTTTAATAGAATTGTAGAAATTGTAGAGAATACCTCTCTGTCTATATTATTTTCCATGGGATTAGCCGCAAATCGCAAGGGGAAATTTCTACAGCATTTTGCCTTGCTTCAGTCACTCAAATGTCTGCAACTTTCGTTAGCAGACATCGTGGCTGCCCAAGCCAAGCAGATTGAGAATAAGTATGGTTTGTGCCGGTGGCAAATATGGCAAGAGAGCAGAATGTGACCGGCCCATGACTATTATTAGTCATGCAGCGGGCTCGGACTGAGACGTCTAAGCTAATGAAGCTTTTTCACACCTGCCTGCTAAATTATGCGCCATGACCAGGAGTGCCATGGAGTGAGAGCACCATGCAAGCCATTTACTTGTTACAGATTGCTTATAATTAAATTATAATCAACATCAAGCCAGGCGCATCACACAGATGCAGTCGAAAATGGAGACGTAGAGACCAAGACCAAGACATGCAGCCAGTGAGACCGGTCTGAGGCCGCTGCTGCTGCTGACATGCATCTAACAAGCCTTCAACTATCTAATCAACGTACAAGTCAAAATATCAATACCTCAAGTAATCAAAATCACTTTAGAATTTCAAATCAGTTGGGCTGATGCTGCCTGCCTGCCTGCAGCGTCTCACACAAGCACCGTGTCCAGCTGCTATATGCGACAGTTGCAACTCGAGTCCAGAGTGGGGAGATTGATGAAAAAAAAGCAATGAAAAACTAAGATTATTCGAATTTAATGGGCGCAACGCGCGTGGAGACTTCACAAGTGAGGCAACGCCAACTACAAACAAAAACCACAACTGAGATGTTTCACAGACATGTTAGGAGAAGCTAAAACTGGACCTGCTGCCTGTTGCCTGGTCGTGCCTGTGTCTGGTCTGGCCTGGTCTTTTCCAGTTATACTGTGCTCGCACTGTGACCTGTCATCATGATTGATACGTTTGATGGATTCATTCGAGCTGACTGCTGTGTGGCGTTTAGTTTTAAAGTTTGCTGATTGATCCCAGCGTGTTGATTACAATCGCACGCAGATTCAGGCACAGGTAGTTGGCGCAGGCAGTTGGCGCTGTATGGGGAGTCTTGCAACGCATGCTGCTGGGAATTTAATCAAAAGTGTCAGCGCTGGCACAACATCTCTACTCCTAAAGGTGCCGAAACCACTAACTAAATACAGTGGTAACTGAATATTAGAATAGAATATTAGAATATTAGAAATGATAAGAAAGGCAAAAAAAATCAAAAGGGAAACAAAGAGTTAATCCCTTTTTCATTGATAAGCAATTTTAAAAATTATGGAACTTTGGAAAAGTGGGAAGTATAAAAAAAAAATTTAATAAATTATAGAAATTTTTAAATATTTTGAAATGAAGAAAATTGACAGTTAATATTTTTAAAACATTTTTAAAAGCTTTAAATATTCTTAATGAATTTTAAATAATACGCAAATTTAGGAAAAATGTGGAAATTTGACGATGACGTCACGATATGCTGCAAAGGCGCAAAGAGTGTAACTATGGAAAACGTTTAGATGAATATCTTCTGTGTTTATTGTTCAATCGGATTGTAATTTTGAAAATAGATTTATATTGTAATTATCTATGTTTATACCAAAGCAGAAAGCCATAACTTCAATACTTTTCCTAATAATCGTAATTATCGTTTTGCGTGGGCGGTGGGCGCGACATCGAAAATTGAAAATAAACTCGATCTACCTATGGTAGACAGGAAATTAGGTGTCTCTACCTTTTGTAATAGCTGAGATCTAGACGTACAGACGGACAGACGGACATGGCTATATCGACTCGGCTGCTGATCCTGAGCCAGAATAGATATACTTTATGGGGTCGGAGGTGTCTCCTTCTGCCTGTTACATACATTTTCG
Organism: Zaprionus ghesquierei; assembly: GCA_018904095.1. Classification (NCBI taxonomy): domain Eukaryota; kingdom Metazoa; phylum Arthropoda; class Insecta; order Diptera; family Drosophilidae; genus Zaprionus; species Zaprionus ghesquierei. Next base: position 680,085 of record JAEIGP010000406.1, on the reverse strand, counting down.
GTTTGAACAAAGTTATAATACCCTTCTACTCTATGAGTAGCGGGTATAAAAATGTTTTTATTTGCGGTACACCTTTTTATACCTGCTACTCATAGAGTAGAAGGGTATTATAACTTTGTTCAAACCGAAAATGTATGTAACAGACAGAAGGAGACACCTCCGATCCCATAAAGTATATATACTCTGGCTCAGGATCAACAGCCGAGTCGATATAGCCATGTCCGTCTGTCCGTCTGTCTGTCGGTCTGTCTGTCCGTGTGAAAATCTAGATCTCAGCTATTATAAGAGCTGGGACTACCAAATTTGGTGACAATATGTGTTATTATTGCCATTATTATTGTTTCAATTGTGAAATTAAAAATTTTCGGAACTTGTACTATCTTTTCAACAATTTTCTCAAATGGATCATGGACAATTTTCTGAATGGTATATGGTTTTTACACAGTTTTTATAGTTTCCTTCATATGATTATGATGATGTTGATGGTTTTTCACTTTTAACAGGGATATTTTCTTTTTCCTTTTCGTTATGCACATCGCTGTATCTCTGTATCTGTATCTCGAAGTGGTTGCGTTTAAAGTTAGGGTTGGCATCTACTAATTGACACGAGTCCTTAAAGTCAGGGGGAGTTGATACTTAAAGGTCGACAACGTTCAATTGCGTTCATTGATCGGGATATCCGGACTTAAATTTGATTGAGCTTTTTCATCAAGAATGAACAATGAAATGAATAAACTTGAAAATACGCAAATCATCTCAAACGTTGTTATATATATATTATTTATGTTTATTAAGTCCAAGATCTTTAATTCTACACTACCGCATACTTACCCACATGCTCTAAGACTATGAAACTAACTAAAAAGATCGATGTTACCAATTCAACAGCAATTCCAACAGGAATGAAGATCTTGATTATTGAGTTTTGGTATTTAAAGGCGATATCGCACTTGCTTGCGATGTATATAATGTACACTAACTGAGCATCCTTTAACTAACTGAACATTCGTGTATGTAAAATGGTATACCGACGTGAATATACCTTGTAGAGCTTTCAATTGATAAAATTTTTATACCATTTGACCATTGAAAATGGTTAAAAATGGTCAAAAAAATTTAAATTAGATCTATCTTTGAATAGCGCCATCTACATATGAAAACATAGCAATCTGTACACACGTTACGGCTGAAACAAAGCATCGTGACGATTTATTGTTTATTGTTCGATCGGATTGTAATTTTGTGAATAGATTTATATTGTATTGTATATCTTTGTTTATACCAAAGTAGAAAGCTATAACTTCAATACTTTTCCTAATAATCGTAGATTATCGATTTGCGTGGGCGGTGGGCATGACATCGTAAATTGAAAATAAACTCGATCTACCTATGGTATACAGAAACCTTCATGTCAAATTAGGTGTCTCTAGCTTTTGTAATAGCTGAAATCTAGACGTTCAATATACAGACGGAAAGACAGACGGAAATTGCTCAATCGACTAAGCTAGTGATTCTGAGTCAGAATATATATATTTTGTGGGGTCTGCCACGCCTCCTTCTTCCTGTTACATACATTTGCACAAACTTAGTATACCATTTTTGACCATTTTCAATGGTCGAATGGTATAATTAAGTGGCTTTCTTACAGAGCACTCTAAGGTGTTTTAAGAAGTTTAACAAAAAACAAGTAAGAAAGCTACAGTCGAGTGTGCTCGCTGTAATATACCCGCTACCCAGCTGCTTGTACATAATTTATTTGCGGAACAAAAACGGCTACAATCATATTTTGACCGTAAAAGGCTATGGACTTACAATATTTATGCAAAGTCAAAATATAAAATAAAATAAAAAAACATTTTTGCACACATTTAATTTTTGATGCGGGCGGGACTCGAACCCGTAAATGCATAACCCAATTCACCACCGTACACGCACACACAATTCGGCACAATGCTGCAAGCAGCGCGCCCGACCGTAAGATACCATTCGACCAACTTCGTAGTTGCACTAACTAGTACTAACTCGTTTTCACACACACATACAGACACACACACAAGGGGAAGCCGGATAACCAATCTCAGGGGACGGGCCGTTATTGATGCCATAAACCAGCTGGATCTGGTGCTGTTAATGATGGTGGCAAGCCGACGTTTAATAACGACAGAGGTACATCATTCATCGATGTCACCTTTGTCAACAGAAGTCTAGCTCTCACTGATAAATGGATGGTTCAGGAGGACGTAACGCTGAGCGATCATTCAGCGCCCGCACGTCGTACATCATACAACGACAGGTAAGGAGTACTCCTGGGCAAGCATGGGACACCAGAAAGCTTGACAAGGACATGCTGGCTTTCAATATCGAGCAAATGGGGCATACGAATGGACATGCGGAAACCATGGTGGCGGCGCTCATGAAAATGCTGGAAGCTGCATGCGATGCAGCGATGTCGCGTAAGAAGCAAACGAGTAAACGCAAACCTCCGGTCTACTGGAGGAACGGCTCCCTCAACCAGCTACGCTCGGAATGCTTCAGGGCAAGGAGACAGGCGCAACGAGCCAGAGGACACTCTAGAATTACATGAGATGTACAGGTCGAAATGTGCAGAGCTTAGAAATGGCATTGCTGCTGCTAAAGCAAATGCTTTTAAAGAGTTGCTGGTGTATGTATACGATGATCCATGGGGTACCGCCTACAAAATGGTTAGTAATAAACTGAAAGCCGCTGAAGGAGGCACTCCACAAGATCCGGCTCTATTATCAAGCATCGTGCAGGAGCTATTCCCAGATCAGGATACTCTATGGCAACCCGCACAAGAAATCCCTGTCCCCGATTTCCCGTGTGTCACTGCATGTGAGGTCATCGAAGCAGCAAAGAGAATTAAGCCCAACAAAGCCCCAGGTCTCGATGGCATCCCAGGCGTCGTAGTTATGGCTGCCGCAAATGCCAAGCCTGAAATCTTCAGGGACACCTTCCAACAGTGTCTGATAGATGGTGTCTTCCCATCCTGCTGGAAGAACATGAGGCCGGTATTGTTGCCGAAAGGAAAGGCACCAACTAATGCTGCAGGCAGTTTCCGCCCACTATGTCTGCTGGACATTGTGGGAAAGCTCTTCATACGCATCCTATACCCACGAATTGAGATGATCACTGAGAGCCCCGATGGCCTACAAAGACACCAGTATGGGTTCCGGAAGGGAAAAAGCACTCTCGACGCTCTCACTGCCATAAGAGATCTGGCAAAGACCGCTCTCGATGGAGACAGATGGCTAAGTGACAGCAAGGAGTACTGCGCCATCATCACGCTAGACGTGAAAAATGCATTTAATAGGGCGAGATGGCCAAACAACCTCGGGGCCATGAGCAACATGGGCATACCTCGTTACCTCAGGATCATCATTGGCAGCTACTTTAGGGACCGTATACCTGCCGGGCCAAGAAAACACCACGTCACCGCAGGTGTCCCACAAGGGTCGGTACTTGGACCAATCTTGTGGAACATAATGTGCGACGGGATATTGTCCATCAGCAAGCCCGGTATTAGCTGGCTGGAGAATGGCGGTCTAAGCATCGCTGCGCACAAGTCCGAAGCAGTGTTGTTGAGCAGCAAAAAGGCCGTCGAGAGTATACGGGTCTCGGTCAAAGACGCTCAAATAGAGTCTGCTGGATCCCTGAAGTACCTGGGAGTTCTTATTGACCATAGACTGTCATTCAAGGAGCATGCGAGATACGCCAGTAGGAAGGCAGCGATGACAGCAGCAGCAATGGCAAGACTCATGCCAAATATAGGTGGACCCAGGATGCCGGCCAGGAGGCTGCTAGTGGCAGTTGCGAAATCATTGCTTCTATACGCTGCCCCCATCTGGAGTGGTGTCACGAATAAGGTCACTTACTTGGACAACGCGCGTGCAGTAGCACGGACCCTGGCTCTTAGACTGATCAGAAAATTTAGAACAATATCGGAAGATGCAGCTCATGTTCTTGTGGGCATCCCCCCGATCGATCTTGAGATAGAGGCCCAATACCTGACTCGAGAAGGGGAAGAGATCAGCGACTGGCTTTATGGAGTGAAGTAGACTAGGTGGCAATACTCACAACAAGAGAGATGGACCTACCTGCTGATCCCAGATTTATCCGAGTGGGCAGGGTAGTGGACTACCACTTGACCCAGTGCATCACCGATCATGGTTATTTCCGGGGTTACCTCTTCAGGTTTCGCCATGAGGACTCAGCCCTGTGCCTGTTCTGCAGCGACGCAGCCGAAACAGCGGAACATATCGTACTGCACTACGGTAGGTTTCTTACAGAGAGGGAGACACTGGAGACTCTTGCTGGAACTCCGCTCAGCCCGAGAAGTTTAATGCGCAATATGCTGGCGGACAGAACCGTGTGGGAGAGGGCTCATGGCATTATAATAGGTATAATGAAACGTGTTCGCATTGATGAGATTGCCAGCAGACCCGTTGGATAAGGAGCACTCCCGTGTGGTGGCGGGCCAAGAATACGCAGCAACGCACCAAGAGAGGGATTGCGATCTGGCATCACATCCTGCTCACCGAAGTAATACCTTGATTGGAAATCCCGGTGAGCGAAGCAAGGACTGGAGAGCATACGGAGGTTTTTGTTTGGTACGTAGGCGTAACTCTACATGGAGAGTTATGAATAGTGCATGCCATCTACGGACGGTGGATGGTATCTTCCGAAGATTTTATTTTCCTGCCGTATTTGCAATAAAAAAAAAAAACAAGGCTTAAACGATGCAGACCATATGCTGGATTGTAATTTTGGGAATGGATGCATATTATCAGCATCTTTACGTGGTCTAAAGCAGAAATCTGTAACCTAAATAATTTCCTTAATATTCGTAAATTATCGATTTGCGTGGGCGGTGGGCGTGGCACCTCAAATTTGAAATAAATTTCATCTGCGCACGATTTATAGGAATCATCATGCCAAATTTGGTGTCTGTAGCTGTAATACTTTCCTTAATATTCGTAAATTATCGATTTGCGTGGGCGGTGGGCGTGGCACTCCAAATTTGAAATAAACTTGATCTGCGTATGGTATACAGGAACCATCATGTCAAATTTGGTGTCTCTAGCTTTTGTACTAGCTGAGATCTCGACGTTCATACAGACAGACGGACAGACAGACAGACGGACATGGCTCAATCGACTCGGTTGTTGATCCTGACCCAGAATATACATACTTTATGGGGTCTGCCATGTCTCTTTCTGCCTGTTATAACTTTTGCACAAACTTAGTATACCATTTTTGACCATTTTCAATGGTATAAAAATGAAGGAATATAGAAATTCAAAAGGCATATAAATTATACACAAAGCATCAAGTGCGAATGCATTAGGGGATTCAAAAGCATTATACAAGGTGCGTTCCAAAGTAAACAGGACTTTTAAAAAATAGACAGAACAAATAGTTTTATCGGCAAAATCAATTAATTTTATTCAAAATAGTCTCCTTCTGCTTCAATTCAGCTTTTTGCACGGTCCAAAAGTTTGTCGAACGAGTGTTTTAGCTCGTTGCCCGGTATGGCCGCCAGTATGCCGGTGCAAGCCTTTTGAATGGCCTCCACGTCTGCATAACGCTTCCTTTCATCGGCAAATGCATTTTTCCGAAAAGGTAGAAGTCGCACGGTGCCATATCATCGTTAAAATGTGATTTTTGGTCAAATAATCGGTCACAAGCGTGAGACGGCGCATTATCGTGCAACAAACGCCAACTTCCATCTTCCCGATATTCGGGCCGAACACGTCGAATACGGCGCACCAAACGCTTCAAAACTCCAAGGTAGAATACCGCATTAACGTTTTGTCCGGGTGGAACAAATTCTTTGTGGACATTATAAAAACAAATCAGCATTGTCTTCACTTTTGACTTCTCCAGGCGTGATTTTTTGGGTTTCGGTTCGTCCAGCGCTTTCCATTCAGCACTCTGGCGTTTCGTTTCGGGTTCATATTGAAAACACCACGTTTCGTCACCAGTCACAATCTTGTAAAGGAAGTTTGGGTCTTTCTTTACCTCACACACACCTTTTGTAAGCCCAAATGTTCGGTCAAAATGCGATAAATCGACGTTTTAGAGATGTTCAAATCTATTTCCATGAATTTCAATGATGATTTCGGCTGATTTTTTATGAATTCACGCACAGTTTCGATGGAATTTTTGGTGATCACGGATTTTGGTTGGCCCACATGTTCATCGTCATTTATTTCCTCAAGACCACTTTAGAAACGTTGAAACCACTCGTGCACTCTGCTACGGGATAAACAATCATCGCCATAAACTTGTTTAATCAATTGAAACGTTTCGGTGAAAGTTTTACCAATTTTAAAACAAAATTTAATGTTGGCTCTTTGCTCGAAGCTCATTTTCGCACCGATGACAAAAAAGTACTGACACTTAAAACGCAATAACTTCACTTCTAATAGATAGAATGTTATGAAATTTTTACTGGAAGTCAATGAAGGATAGCAGATTCTAATGCACTAGTCGACATATGGATGACGCCACTAGAGGACTCTAGATTCAAAAGGTCCTGTTTACTTTGGAAAGCACCTTGTATTTAATATTTTCATAGGCAAACATTTATGTAATGTAGCATTATTCTTGTAGTTGCACTTGTAGCACCAGAAGGTACGTCTGTTCCCATTACTCTAGGGGGTGGATTCCAGTGGGAGAAAGAGAGAGATGAGACATGGTAGACATTTTTTACGCTTTGAAACTTCTTTGGTTATTGTAATTTTGCGTATCGGTCTACTCTATATGCTTGACATCCTTAACACTTGAAATAATCTTATTGCCAGTTTGGAAATCATGATTACCATTCGACCAAAAAAATGGTATACTAAGTTTTTGCAAATGTATGAAACAGGCAGAAGGAGGCAGACCTCACAAAGTATATATTTTCTGACTACTAGCCAAGTCGATTGAGTCATGTCAATAAAGGTTCCTGTACACCATAGGTAGATTGAGTTTATTTTCAATTTGCGATGTCACGCCAACAGCCAACGCAAATAGATAATTTGCGGATTACAATATAAATCTATTCTATTCTAATTACAATCCGATCGGATAATAAACACAAAAGTTATTAATCTAAAAGTATTCCGTAGTTACACTACTTGCGCCTTTGCAGCATACCGTGACGTCATCGTCGTAGATCGCGCTATTTAAAGATAGATCTTATTTCAACAATAGATGGCGGATGAATTTGTGCAGAGTTTTTTAATAAAATTAAATGTGTGAATGTTATCTTACTGTAGGGTGCGCTCGACTGTAGCTTTCTGTAATTGTTTTTCGTCATTTCATCGGATTTTGACCAACGACCTTATTAAATCATTAGTTTCGCAGTCCTCAACTTAACCACGGACACACTTATGCGTTGGTTGTCAACATTGATATCTAAGACACGCACAAATTGACATGCATCAAAATCCAAACATTTGGAAAAAAAACACTGCTTGGGAAAAACACCGCTTGCTTGCTTGCAGTGGGTGCAGTTCAAAACAATACGTTGAATAACTTTTATGTTCACTATCCGATCGGAACCAAATTTTCAGCGTTTGGGTGATAATAGTTATTATAGGCGTGGCCCAAATGTAAATAAACATTTTTCAGAGTATGACCCACATGAGTGCTGTCAGCTTTTTATACCATTCGACCACTGAAAATGGTCAAAAATGGTATACTAAGTTTGTGCAAATGTATGTAACAGGCAGAAGGAGGCGTGGCAGACCCCATAAAGTATATATATTCTGGCTCAGGATCAATAGCCGAGTCGATATAGCCATGTCCGTCTGTCCGTCTGTCTGCTATTATAAGAGCTAGAGGTACCAAATTTGGTGACAGTTTATATGATATGACGGTTTATATGATAACTATAGCTAGCCAGATGATGAAAATTTGGTAACAATCGGATAATAAACACAGAAGTTATTCAGCTTAACGTTTTCCATAGCTGTAGGCAGCGCTGCCGCCAAATTCTTTATTTGTACAGGAAATAATAAGAATGCCTTACAATGCAAATTTTTCAGTTGTTGGATAACAGCGTCAGTAGCTTAGTGGAAAAGCGATGAACTCCTGAACCGACAGGCCCGTGATTCGATTCCCAGTTCATGCCGTTTAAGCTTTTTCCTTTTTTTTTAAGAACTTATACTATAATTTTTGAATATGCATTCATTGGTGGTCGTGCATTTTATTTAAAATTTTTTTAATAGCTCACAATGAACTTAGTTAACAAGTGGAGAAGTGACAGTCTCTTAAATCAGCTGTGTGTGATTGTTAGAGCGCAGCTTTTTCCTGTATTTTTATACCCGCTACTCATAGAGTAGAAGGGTATTATAACTTTGTTCCAACTGAAAATGTATGTAACAAGCAGAAGGAGATACCTCCGACCCCATAAAGTATATATATTCTGGCTCAGGATCAACAGCCGAGTCGATATAGCCATGTCTGTCTGTGCGTCTGTCTGCTCTTATAAGAGCTAGAGCTACCAAATTTGGTGACAGTATGTGTTATTATTGCACGCTGGTCAAGTTTATTTTGGATTTTGGCCACGCCCCATTCCGCCCCCGGGAACATTGATTACAAGCGCAATTTTGATGCCATATTGTTCATTTTAGGTTTAAATGGTAACAATCGGACAATAAACACAGAAGTTACTCAGCTTAACGTTTTCCATAGCGCTGCAGACAGCGCTGCTTGCAGCATTGTGCCGAATCGTGTGTGCGTGTACGGTGGTGAAATGGGTTAAGTTGTGGACTGCAAAACGAACAGTACTATTTTGCATTTACGGGTTCGAGTCCCGCCCGCATCAAAAATTAAATGTGTGCAAAAATGTTTTTTTTTTTATTTTAGATTTTGACTTATGAGAATAAATAGCAACAACAACACGCATCATACATTCAGACTTTGTTTTTGTCGTGAAAGAATTTCCGAATGGTCTCATAATGTAACTTTGGCAAAATTTGCGTAATGGCTTAATGACCGAATGGAGAAGTGGTGGACCTCTTAGGTAATGGGTACAAGGTTCGATTCCGCATGCATGCGTGTCATGGTGGGGGAGATCGAACTTTTCTTTCATGAAACTTTGTATACATGTTTCTTATTGCCGCCCGCTGTAACTAAGTCGGAACGAGCCGATACGGACCGATACATCGTATAGATGCCATAGAACCTATCGGTCGTTTTTTTAACAAAATTTATTAAAAGTTAGAGTGCTCTAGAACACTTTCCATTCAAGTATATAAAGAGGTATTAAAAGGGCACATATCGTTTTTTACATGCACGCATTCGATTTATAGTCTTCAACAGGTAGAATTATTGTTTTTACTGTTTAAGTGATAAATCTTGGATTTTTTTGGTACCTGAATAAAAGTTATACGTTTTCAATACTTTTTACTCCTTTTGCCGGCAGCGCTGCTTGCAGCATTGTGCCGAATAGTGTGTGCGTGTACGGTAGTGAAATGGGTTAAGTTGTGGACAGCATAACGAACAGCACTATTATGCATTTATGGGTTCGAGTCCCAGCCGCATCAAAAATTAAATGTGTGCAAAAAATTATTATTTTTATTTTAGATTTTGACTTTGCATAAAAATTGTTAGTCCATGGCCTTTTACGGGCAAAATATGATTGTAGCCGTTCTTTATTGTTCCCCAAATAATTTTGATGTACGAGGAGCTGGGTAGCGGGTATATTACAGTCGAGCACTCTCGAATGTAGCTTTCTTACTTGTTTAATATTAATATAATATTTATTTAAAATTTTTTTAATGGCTCACAATGAACTTAGTTAACAAGTGGAGAATTGACAGTCTCTTAAATCAGCTGTGTGCGATTGTTAGAGCGCAGCTTTTTCTTATATTTTTATACCCGCTACTCATAGAGTAGAAAGGTATTATAACTTTGTTCAAACCGAAAATGTATGTAACAGGCAGAAGGAGACACCTCCGACCCCATAAAGTATATATATTCTGGCTCAGGATCAACAGCCGAGTCGATATAGCCATGTCCGTCTGTCTGTCCGTCTGTCAGCTATTATAAGAGCTAAAACTACCAAATTTGGTGACAGCATGTGCTATTATTGCACGCTGATCAAGTTTATTTTGGATTTTGGCCACGCCCCCTTCCGCCCCTGTAAATCGAAAAAAATTGATTGCAAGCGCAATTTTGAGGCCATATTGTTCATTTTCGGTTTATATGATAACTATAGCTAGCCAGATGATCTCTGGAAGTTTGGTAACAATCGGATAATAAACACAGAAGTTATTTATCTTAACGTTTTCCATAGCTGTAAGCAGCGCTTCCGGCAGCGCAAATTCTTTATTTGTACAGGAAATAATAAGAATGCCTTACAATGCAAATTTTTGCAGTTGTTGGATAAGAGCGTCAGTAGCTTAGTGGAAAAGCGATGAACTCCTGCACCGACAGTCCCGTGGTTCGATTCCCAGTTCATGCCGTTTAAGCTTTTTCCTTTTTTTTTTAAGAACTTATACTATAATTTTTGAATATGCATTAATTGGTGGTCGTGCATTTATTTAAAATTTTTTTAATGGCTCACAATGAACTTAGTTAACAAGTGGAGAAGTGACAGTCTCTTAAATCAGCTGTGTATGATTGTTAGAGCGCAGCTTTTTCTTATATTTTTATACCCGCTACTCATAGAGCAGAAGGGTATTATAACTTTGTTCAAACCGAAAATGTATGTAACAGGCAGAAGGAGACACCTCCGACCCCATAAAGTATATATATTCTGGCTCAGGATCAACAGCCGAGTCGATATAGCCATGTCCGTCTGTCTGTCCGTGTGTCTGCTCTTATAAGAGCTAGAACTACCAAATTTGGTGACAGTATGTGTTATTATTGCACGCTGGTCAAGTTTATTTTGGATTTTGGCCACGCCCGCTTCCGCCCCTGTAAATCGAAAAAAATTGATTGCAAGCGCAATTTTGATGCCATATTGTTCATTTTCGCTATATATCATAACTATAGCTAGCCAGATGATCTCTGAAAATCTGGTAACAATCGGATAATAAACACAGCCGGCAGCGCTGCTTGCAGCATTGTGCCGAATCGTGTGTGCGCGTACGGTGGTGAAATGGGTTAAGTTGTGGACTGCAAAACGAACAGTACTATTATGCATTTACGGGATCGAGTCCCGCCCGCAACACAAATTAAATGTGTGCCAAATTTTTTTTTTTTTTTATTTTTTATTTTGACTTTGCATAAATATTGTAAGTCCATAGCCTTTTACGGTCAAAATATTGTGATTGTAGCCGTTTTTTTGTTCCGCAAATAAATGATGTACGAGCAGCTGGGTAGCGGGTATATTACAGTCGAGCACACTCGACTGTAGCTTTCTTACTTGTTTTTTTAAGAACTTATACTCTAATTTTTATACCCGCTACTCACAGAGAAGAAGGGTATTATAACTTTGTTCAAACCGAAAATGTATGTAACAGGCAAAAGGAGACACCTCCGACCCCATAAAGTATATATATTCTGGCTCAGGATCAACATCCGAGTCGATATAGCCATGTCCGTCTGTCCGTCTGTCTGTCTGTCCGTCTGTCTGTCCGTGTGAAAATCTAGATCTCATCTATTATAAGAGCTAGAACTACCAAATTTGATGACAGTATGTGTTATTATTGCACGGTGATCAAGTTTATTTTCGATTTTGGCCACGCCCCCTTCCGCCCCCGTAAACCGAAAAAACATTGATTACATGCGCAATTTTGATGCCATATTGTTCATTTTCGGTTTAAATGATAACTATAGCTAGCCTGATGATCTCTGAAAGTTTGGTAACAATCGGATAATAAACACAGAAGTTATTCAGCTTAACGTTTTCCATAGCTGTAAGCAGCGCTGCCGGCAGCGCAAATTCTTTATTTGTACAGGAAATGATAAGAATGCCTTACAATGCAAATTTTTGCAGTTGTTGGATAACAGCGTCAGTAGCTTAGTGGAAAAGCGATGAACTCCTGAACCGACAGGCCCGTGGTTCGATTCCCAGTTCATGCCGTTTAAGCTTTTTCCTTTTTTTTTTAAGAACTTATACTATAATTTTTGAATATGCATTAATTGGTGGTCGTGCATTTTCATTAAAATTTTTTTAATGGCTCACAATGAACTTAGTTAACAAGTAGAGAAGTGACAGTCTCTTAAATGTGATTGTTAGAGCGCAGCTTTCTCTTATATTTTTATACCCGCTACTCATAGAGTAGAAGGGTATTATAACTTTGTTCGAACCGAAAATGTATGTAACAGGCAGAAGGAGACACCTCCGAACCCATAAAGTATATATATTCTGGCTCAGGATCAACAGCCGAGTCGATATAGCCATGTCCGTCTGTCCGTCTGTCTGTCTGCTCTTATAAGAGCTAGAGCTACCAAATTTGGTGACAGTATGTGCTGGTCAAGTTTATTTTGGATTTTGGCCACGCCCCCTTCCGCCCCCGTAAATCGAAAAAAATTGATTACAAGCGCAATTTTGATGCCATATTGTTCATTTTCGGTTTATATGATAACTATAGCTAGCCAGATGATCTCTGAAAATTTGGTAACAATCGGATAATAAACACAGAAGTCAATCAGCTTAACGTTTTCCATAGCTGTAAGCAGCGCTGCCCAAATTCTTTATTTGTACAGGAAATAATAAGAATGCCTTACAATGCAAATTTTTGCAGTTGTTGGATAACAGCGTCAGTACCTTAGTGGAAAAGCGATGAACTCCTGAACCGACAGGCCCGTGGTTCGATTCCCAGTTCATGCCGCTTAAGCTTTTTCTTTTTTTTTAAGAACTTATACTTTAATTTTTTAATATGCATTAATTGGTGGTCGTGCATTTTATTTAAAATTTTTTTAATGGCTCACAATGAACTTAGTTAACAAGTCGAAAAGTGACAGTCTCTTAAATCAGCAGTGTGCGATTGTTAGAGCGCAGCTTTTTCTTATATTTTTTTAATTTTTTTTTTTATTTAATTGTATGTTTAAGTTATGAGAATAAATAGCAACAACAACACGCATCATGCATTCAGACTTTGTTTTGTCGTGCAAGAATTTCCGAATGGTCTCATAATGTAACTTTGGCAAAATTTGCGTAATGGCCTAATGATCGAATGGAGAAGTGGTGGACCTCTTAGGTAATGGGTACAAGGTTCGATTCCGCATGCATGCGTGTCATGGTGGGGGAGATCGAACTTTTCTTATTTTTTGCAAAGAAAAGTTGTTGCCTCCCTTTTTGAGCTACCTTCATGAAACTTTGTATACATGTTTCTTATTGCCGCCCGCTGTAACTAAGTCGGAACGAGCCGGTACGGACCGATACATCGTATAGATGCCATAGAACCTATCGGTCGTTTTTTTAACAAAATTTATTAAAAGTTAGAGTGCTCTAGAACACTTTCCATTCAAGTATATAAAGAGGTATTAAAAGGGCACATATCGTTTTTTACATGCACGCATTCGATTTATAGTCTTCAACAGGTAGAATTATTGTTTTTACTGTTTAAGTGATAAATCTTGGATTTTTTTGGTACCTGAATAAAAGTTATACGTTTTCAATACTTTTTACTCCTTTTGCCGGCAGCGCTGCTTGCAGCATTGTGCCGAATAGTGTGTGCGTGTACGGTAGTGAAATGGGTTAAGTTGTGGACTGCATAACGAACAGAACTATTATGCATTTATGGGTTCGAGTCCCTCCCGCATCAAAAATTAAATGTGTGCAAAAAATAATTTTTTTTATTTAAGATTTTGACTTTGCATAAATATTGTAAGACCATGGCCTTTTACGGTCAAAATATGATTGTAGCCGTTCTTTATTGTTCCGCAAATAAATTTGATGTACGAGCAGCTGGGTAGCGGGTATATTACAGTCGAGCACACTCGAATGTAGCTTTCCTACATGTTTTTTTTTTTTTTTGGTTTATACAATCAGAAACCCAAGAGATGATCTCTGAAAATTTGGTAATGATCGGATAATAAACACAGAAGTTATTCAACTAAACAGCTGGACGCAGCGCTGCACAGTAGTCGGCGTTGTATGGAGAGCGTGGTCATAAATACTTCCAGTTGAGGTAGAGGCTTGAAACTTTGTACAATATTTTCTTATAATAGCTCTAATATCATATATAACAAGTGAGAACGGCTACAGTCAAGTGATGACTGTATAAGACCATGGATTTCTAAAGATTATGAAAAAATTAAGATTAAGAAAACTGTTAATAAACGCGTTTTTCAAAGAAAAATAATAAACAAAACTTATAGTTTTCAGTTGGAAAAAACACTGCTTGCTTGCTTGCAGTGGGCGCATTGCAAATCTATATGAAACGTTGAATAACTTTTACCTTTATTATCCGATCGGAACCAACGATCGTTCAGGTGGTGATAGTTGTCATACACACCAAAACTGAATACTCTAGCTTTATTATTGCGCTTGCTATACGGTTTATCGATTTGCAGGGGCGGAAGTAGGCGTGTCCCAAATTTTAATAAAAATTTTACAGTATGATTTACATAATTGTTGTCACCAAATTTGGTGGCTCTAGCTTTTTTAGTTTCTGAGATATAGGCGTTCATACAGACGGACAGACGGTCAGATGGACAGACAGACATGGCTTAATCGATTCGGCTAGTGATCCTAAGCATGAATATATACACTTTATGGGGTCGCAGATGCTTCCTTCTGCCTGTTACGCACATTTCGACAAACACAATAGACCATGTATTTTTTTAAAATCCATGGTTTAAAAATAAGATCGGACTACTCTATCATATAGCTGCCATAGAGCCATCGGTTTGCAATAAAGTAGTTGTATGGAAAATTTATAATATTTCATAATAAATCATATTTAATGTTTCTTATAGTTTATATCAAAAATAAAAAATTATTTTACAATACAAAATAACATAATTAATAAAAATATTAATAATATAAATTCCAATAAATGTAGATATAGTAAATCTTTGTACATATTATTCTAATAGATTTATTATTGATTTTAAGAGTTTTGACTTTTGCTTACATGGAAGTTGTCTTTGACCAGAAATAAAAGGGTCGGAGCTTAAAAACAATCTATTAAAAAGTCGGTGTTTGTTAAAACCCGTGAAATTTTACGGGTATGCTTAAGCCTAAACACTTTTATGGCTTATGTCTTTATGTCTCTATTTCTGGATTCTGCAGCTTCTTTAGAAAGTTCTCCGATTGACACTATACAATTTCTAATAATTGCAGGAGCGTGAATTAATTTTTTATGCACTGAAGGAGAAAGGTAGTACCATGGATATTTTTGAACAAGTCCTTTTGCAGTTTCCGATGCATAGACTCCGAATTTTTGTGGATTTATACAATATCCTGATGACAATGCTTGCAAGAGTGTTGCGCATCTTAAAATTAGTTCTTTATCAAGGCCTGTTATATCAGCAGACAAATCTGGATTACCAAAAATTTTTTTTTGCCGTATTCCCGTCGTTAGATGTTCCACTTCCTCCAGACTAAGGTTTATCCACTATAAGGCCCATTTTTTGACGAAACTCAGACTGAATAAATTGTTTGCGTATTAAAAATTGGTTTTTTTCTTCCTCAGAACGTATCTGCCAAATTTTAAGATCCAATCGGTACGACGCGTGGATGAAGTACTTAAAAAAACGTATATATGCATATAACGGTGAGAGCCTAAGTTCAAATCGTTCTTCATATACTTTTCTAAGAAGGCATTCCTAGTTTGGAAATATTCCTCTTCCTTAATGGACAGTTCAGTAGTTTCCATATAGTTTATATTCAGCATGGCCAGTGCTACCATCGAATCCCCACTTTCCTATTAAAATAACATTGTTTACTGAATCTTCTTCAATATTATTGATTATTGAAAGTTCGAATCAACAAATATTAATGTTTTGTTAAACCGACTTCAACCAACAGTGACAAAACTTCTTTAACATTTGCCTGGGATTGTTCTTTTTGTGATCCCACCTCAGAAAAAGCAGCAGTTCAGTTTGGAAATTTCAGCTACCCGTCTCCGCTTTGTCCTCTTTGAGCAATCCTCAAAGTCAACTTTCAGTCGTCCTCGATCACCATTACCTTTTCCAATATCATTTCCACATAACAAAATGCTCTCTTGCTTATTGAGCCATTCAGAGTGTAATCCGACAGTTCTCACCTTACTCCTTCCACATTTCGTCCAAAATACGTCTAATTTTTTGCAAATATAATTAGTGCAGTTTGTTATTCTGCAAACTTCAGTCATTTCCTCCATATCTTGATTAAATTTATGTACGCGATTTGCCATATTTTGCGCTTTTTGTGCATTGAGACCCTTTTCCGTGCACCAAATCTCAAATATGTCCATGCGTGAAAAAACGCAAAATGTGCCTAACAGTAAAGTAAATAACAGAGTAATAAAAACAAAATAACAAAACAACATATTTGAACACAGACAAAATACAAGCACAATAACGGGATCACAACAACAAACCAAAAGCAGCCCTGTAACAAGAAATTAGATATTGGAATAAAGGAAGACAGCGCTAGTGTATTTCATTTTTAAGTACTTTGCAGTGGCTTGCTGCAAAAGTCTTAACTTTTTCTTTTATCAAAAAACATTGAAAAATACACTAGTTAAAGTTTCATTAAGGGAATCGGGAGGAACACAACTAAAACTTTAACAAAAGATAAAATAGACGTTCACAAAATGCACAAAAAAGGTTAAATTAATTTAAATGTCACATAAATGTATTATCAATAGAAAAAATTTTACAAAAATAATTTATTAAAGTAAATACCTTCAACTTTCAAAACCATTTTAAATTATACAATTTAAACAATATTAACCGGAGATTTAATGCTTTAAACTTTGAATTTGTCTGCTGTGAAACGCTGTTCGTGCAATTGCGCGCAGCAAAAAAACACAAGCTGCCAACTTTGGTTCTATTTTTAGAAAGTCTTGTTAGCTTTGCAGAAAAAACCGGTTTGATCTTGATATGTTCGCACATTTTAGAGATGGTTTTATGAGCAAATGGGCCGCACTACGTTTTTTGATTTTTGGCCTATGGGCGCAACCACTGTGCGCTGCCGTGTACGGTTATATATGCAAAAACTGTTTTTATTATTTTAGATTTGACTTTGCAATAATATTGAAAGTCCATGGCCTTTTTCTCAGAAACATATACAGTGGCGCCTTTTGTCATTTCAGGCGGCAAAAATCGTAGATTTAGAATCATAAGAGAAAGTTGCATGGTTAAAATTGCAAATATATAGCACTTTAAAATGATTTACAAGCTTAGTCAAAGTTGTACGATGAATAGATGTTTTTGAAATGCTTTTTTACATATTTTAGCATTCCAAACACAAGAAACTACAACAAATATTTTTTTTGTATTCATATAAAAGCCTTGGATACGATTCTCTGATTTTGACAAAATTGATAGGTTGGGTTTAAGTGGAATATTTCAAAAATACTATTCCAATGGGAGCTATATGGTATTGTGGTCCTATATATGTGGAACTAAGTCCCAGTTATTGTGTAAGATACACGATGGTTATTAATTATTAAATTAACTAGTTTTATTTGTAATACTTCTATGAATGTTTCTTATAATTAGTTATTTAAAGTAATTGTAGTTAATCTTTTTATTCTTTGATATCGTCGTTATTTATTGATTGATTGAGCGTCAGCCTTGCTCTTTCACGTCTTTACTCTTCACGTCGAATGCGTCGTCGTTCATGCTCATCCAGGGCTTCATATATTCAGCACACGTCGTCGTCTCCTTTGGTCCATCGCTAAATGTTGCATCTTTAATTACGTCATAAGTGTTGTTCGTCTTTACATTGATGATTTTGTACGGGCCTAGGTATTTGGGCTTCAGCTTAAGTCCAC
The DNA here is from genome assembly GCA_018904095.1 of Zaprionus ghesquierei. Lineage (NCBI taxonomy): Eukaryota > Metazoa > Arthropoda > Insecta > Diptera > Drosophilidae > Zaprionus > Zaprionus ghesquierei. The sequence goes on along the minus strand of JAEIGP010000406.1, from coordinate 662,191 downwards.
CACCTAGTTTTGTACGCTTGATGGCAACTAGCTCTCCTAGCTTGTATGTGTTGGCCGTCTTGCGTAGTAAATTATAGGAATGTTTATTATACCCGCTACTCATAGAGTAGAAGGGTATTATAACTTTGTTCAAACCGAAAATGTATGTAACAGGCAGAAGGAGACACCTCCGACCCCATAAAGTATATATTCTGGCTCAGGATCAACAGCCGAGTCGATATAGCCATGTCAGATCTCTAAATACTGCATTAACGTGTCGTTGGAGAAGGCTCGGAAAGTTGGATAAACCAAACGGAACTGTCTTGAACTCAAACTCACCATTATGAGTTACAAATGAAGTGAACTTACGACTGTTGTTTTCTACGTCAACATGAAAGAATCCGTTTTTGAGATCGATTGTGCTAAAAATTTTAGCGTCTTGTAGTCGATCCAGCTGATCTTCGATAAGCGGCAAAGGGAAATGGTCTCGTATAATCAGTTTATTGATGCGTCTGTAATCTATGCAGAGTCGTGGTGATCCATCGCGTTTTCGCACCAATACAACTGGGCTGCTGTATTCTGATTCCGATGTCTGAATAATGTCGTCTCTGAGCCATTCTTCAATCTAGTTCCGAATTCAATAAGATATACATTAGTTTCGGTAAGTTTAGCATTTAACTTTTTATAGGTTTCCACCGTCATTATATTATGTTTACTTCCCGTATCAATCAGCGCTTTAAATTCATTTTCTTTAATTTTCACAGTCTTACACATCATTGAGTCATCAGCTATCTTACGCATATTTGCAACGTTTGAATTGTTTTTTGAACTTTGACATTCCTTAGAAATGTGCCCGAAATTGTTGCACTTGAAATATTTTTTTCCTTTAAGTTTATCTGCGCAGTTATTAAATGTGTGTCCTTTCTCACCACAATTAAAACATTTTACTTCATTATAATTTATATTTATTGTATTTTCTTTTTCATTGTAAATTTTATTTTTATCGTAACGGCGGTTAGACTGATATTTTTTACGTATTGTTTCGTGGCACTTGAGTTTTGTTTAAATTCTTTTAAATTATTTGCATCATACAAAATAGATTTGTTTACACTTAAATCGTTAATGCCATCAATCACGTATTCCATTAATGAATTATTGTCAAAATCACCGCGAGATGATAGTTCTTTTATTATTAAAAAATATTCTTGTAAACTTTCACCTTTCTTTATTTTACGATCACTCATTTGTATATGTAATTGAGCACTGCTTGTTGTTGTTTTAAATTCGGTTAACAATGCTTTTCCCAAATTATGCCAGCTTGAAATACCGCGTTCACTAGCTACAAACATTCGTGCCAATCCTTTCAACGATCGATTCGCAAAAATATATTTTTGTAAAACATGCCATTGCATAACTTGTGCAGTATCTTCAAAGTCTTGTAACCACACCTCAATCGAAAGTGTATTATCAGCACCGAATTTGAGAATCGAGTCCTCAATGTCACGAAAGTTTTAAGCGAACCTCGGAGTCGCTAAACTATTTTATATACCGGCATCACTATTTTGTGACGTCACTGTAGAGTTCACTCGTTCTCCTTTGTTTCTGGCATTCGTTTCTTTCAATTTTACCGTTTCGCATTGATTGTCACAGCTTACCAAACTTTGCCCGTACTCGTAGTTTTCGCTTTGATCGTCATCGTTTTCATCTTCATCGTCGTTAGCATTCAAATTAGCGTCCCTCAGCAAATTTCCTTTCCTCAAATTGCAAAAAATATGCAAGGCCACGTTACTTTTATTTTGCGGAATGTTTAATAAATGACATATTAACACCAGGTCTGCTTCTGTTAAATTATCGTTTATGTAATCAATGTTTAATAAATGACATATTAACACCAGGTCTACTTCTGTTAAATTATCGTTTATGTAATCACTTTTTATACCCGCTACTCATAGAGTAGAAGGGTATTATAACTTTGTTCAAACCGAAAATGTATGTAACAGGCAGAAGGAGACACCTCCGACCCCATAAAGTATATATATTCTGGCTCAGGATCAACAGCCGAGTCGATATAGCCATGTCCGTCTGTCCGTCTGTCTGTCCGTGTGAAAATCTAGATCTCAGCTATTATAAGAGCTAGGACAGCCAAATTTGGTGACAATATGTGTTATTATTGCACGCTGATCAAGTTTATTTTGGATTTTGGCCACGCCCCCTTCCGCCTCCGCAAATCGAAAAAACATTGATAACAAGTGCAATTTTGATGCCATATTGTTCATTGTTTACATGATAACTATAGCTAGCCAGATGATCTCTGAAAATTTGGTAACAATCGGATAATAAACACAGAAGTTATTCAGCATAACGTTTTCAATAGCTGTAAGCCGCGCTGCCGGCAGCGCTGCTTGCAGCATTGTGCCGAATCGTGTGTGCGTGTACGGTGGTGAAATGGGTTAAGTTGTGGACTGCAAAACGAACAGTACTATTTCCATTTACGGGTTCGAGTCCCGCCCGCATCAAAAATTAAATGTGTGCAAAAATGTTTTTTTTTTTTATACTTGCTACTCATAGAGTAGAAGGGTATTATAACTTTGTTCAAACCGAAAATGTATGTAACAGGCAGAAGGAGACACCTCCGACCCCATAAAGTATATATATTCTGGCTCAGGATCAACAGCCGAGTCGATATAGCCATGTCCGTCTGTCCGTCTGTCTGTCCGTGTGAAAATCTAGATCTCAGCTATTATAAGAGCTAGAACTACCAAATTTGGTGACAAAATGTGTTATTATTGCTCCCTGATCAAGTTTATTTTGGATTTTGGCCACGCCCCCTTCCGCTCCCGTAAATCGAAAAAAATGATTACAAAAGCATTTTTGATGCCATATTGTTCAACTTCGGTTTTTATGATAACTATAGATAGCCAGATGATCTCAGTTTTGGTAATAATCGGATAATTAACACAGAAGTTATTCAGCTTAACGTTTTCCAGCATTGTGCCGAATAGTGTGTGCGTGTACGGTGGTGAAACAAACAGTACTATTATGCATGCACCAAAAATTAAATGTGAGAAAAAATGTTTGTTTGGTATATTTGAGTAAAGTGAATAGTTATTAATATTATATAAAACAAATAAATAAATCGAAGCGAAAGAGACGCTCTGTGGGATGCACCATCGGTCGAACACATATTTTGTGTTTGAAGTGGTATAAGCAAGTAGTTTTACATCTTCAAACAAAAGACCAAAAACAATATACAAACAAAAAAAAATCACTATGGGCCAGAACGACACTCGCGCTCACCGACAACGCGAGCAAGACCATCGCCAGCTTTCATTGCAATGAAGTAACGCGTACTTCTCATACGTCTCCGCGACTTATGCAGACAGCGAGCGGCCATTCACCTCTAACTCGACGAATTTACCTTTGCCAACAACTTAAGAAAGAGCGCGTTCTTGCTCTCCCTCACTTCTAGCTTTGTCACAAAACCCGCAAGCTCCAAACACTTGCGAAATTTCTCTTCGCTTACCTACGGTAACTAGTACTGTGACAACAACAACCACTGCAACTGCAATCACAACAACAACTGGAACGGTATCGTCAGCTCGCTCAATTTCGTCGACGCAAGCACTTGCTCTCCCTGAGCTAGCGATCAAAACAAATAAACAACTTAACGGCTTTGCTGCGCTATCGGCAAACCAAAACGTAAACAAGAACGCCGGGTCGATCATACAGACTGGAATGGATCGCTACATAACAATAAAAGGAAAATTAGTCCTCAAAATAACAAAAACAAACAAACAGAAAACATGTCAAAAATTACACGAGACAATGCTAGCATGCTCACTACGAAAACGCCAGCAAACACCAACAGATTTAAGCTGCTGGGAAATTCTACTCATAAAAATATATAAACGGCAAAGTAATCCAAAGAGGAACCTAAGAAGGTCAAGCCTCCTGCAATATACATTCGGCAAAACAGCTCAAGTGCATTAGTGAACAAAATTGAAAATGAAATGAAACAAAAGTTCAAACTGAAACTTAGGCTAGCCATCGTATCCTAACCAAATTCCTGGATGGTGCAGGAAAAAACTTTTATACATACCAGCTTAAAAGCGCAAGGGGCCTACAGGTTGTTCTCAAAGGGATTGAGGCAAATGTTTCGACTATTGAAATCGTAGAAGCGCTGAAGGAAAAGAACTTTAATGCAAAAATTGTTATGAACACACTTAACAAAAACAAGTAAGAAAGCGACAGTCGAGAGTGCTCGACTGAAATATACCCGCTACCCAGCTGCTCGTACATCATTTATTTGCGGAACAAAAAAGAAACGGCTACAATCATATTTTGACCGTAAAAGGCTATGAACTTACAATATTTATGCAAAGTCAAAATCTAAAATAAAAAAAAAAAACATTTTTGCAAACATTAAGGAAGGGGCGTGGCCAAAATCCAAAATAAACTTGATCAGCGTGCAATAATAACACATATTGTCACCAAATTTGGTAGTCCTAGCTCTTATAATAGCTGAGATCTAGATTTTCACACGGACAGACACACAGCCAGACAGACGGACAGACGGACATGACTTTATCGACTCGGCTGTTGATCCTGAGCCAGAATATATATACTTTGTGGGGTCGGAGGTGTCTCCTTCTGCCTGTTACATACATTTTCGGTTTGAACAAAGTTATAATACCCTTCTACTCTATGAGTAGCGGGTATAAAAAGAACAAGTAAGAAAGCTACAGTCGAGTGTGCTCGACTGTAATATACCCGCTACCCAGCTGCTTGTACATAATTTATTTGCGGAACAAAAAAACGGCTACAATCATATTTTGACCGTAAAAGGCTATGGACTTATAATATTTATGCAAAGTCAAAATCTAAAATAAAAAAAAAAACATTTTTGCACACATTTAATTTTTGATGCGGGCGGGACTCGAACCCGTAAATGCATAATAGTACTGTTCGTTTTGCAGTCCACAACTTAACCAATTTCACCACCGTACACGCACACACGATTCGGCACAATGCTGCAAGCAGCGCTGCCGGCTGTGTTTATTATCCGATTGTTACCAAATTTTCAGAGATCATCTGGCTAGCTATAGTTATCATGTAAACCGAAAATGAACAATATGGCATCAAAATTGCACTTGTTATCAATGTTTTTTCGATTTGCGGGGGCGGAAGAGGGCGTGGCCAAAATCCAAAATAAACTTGATCAGCGTGCAATAATAACACATATTGTCACCAAATTTGGTTGTCCTAGCTCTTATAATAGCTGAGATCTAGATTTTCACACGGACAGACAGACGGACAGACGGACATGGCTATATCGACTCGGCTGTTGATCCTGAGCCAGAATATATATACTTTATGGGGTCGGAGGTGTCACCTTCTGCCTGTTACATACATTTTAGTTTTGAACAAAGTTATAATACCCTTCTAATCTATGAGTAGCGGGTATAAAAAGCTTAAGCGGCATGAACTGGGAATCGAACCACGGGCCTGTCGGTTCAGGAGATCATCGCTTTTCCACTAAGCTACTGATGCTGTTATCCAACAACTGCAAAAATTTGCATTGTAAGGCATTCTCATTATTTCCTGTACAAATAAAGAATTTGCGCTGCCGGCAGCACTGCTCACAGCTATGGAAAACGTTAAGCTGAATAACTTCTGTGTTTAATATTCGATTGTTACCAAATTTTCAGAGATCATCTGGCTAGCTATAGTTATCATATAAAACGAAAATAAACAATATGACATCAAAATTGCGCTTGTAATCAATTTTTTTTCGATTTACAGGGGCGGAAGGAGGTGTGGCGAAAATCCAAAATAAACTAGATCAGCGTGCAATAATAACACATACTGTTACCAAATTTGGTAGTTCTAGCTCTTATAATAGCTGAGATCTAGATTTTCACACGGACAGACAGACGGACAGACGGACATGTCTATATCGACTCGGCTATTGATCCTGAGCCAGAATATATATACTTTATGGGGTCGGAGGTATCTCCTTCTGCCTGTTACATACATTTTCGGTTTGAACAAAGTTATAATACCCTTCTACTCCATGAGTAGCGGGTATAATAAGGAGCCACAGCTAATGTTCAAAATCGAGTTGGAGCCAGACAGCCAGACACTGAAGAAAAATCAAGTTCACCCAATCTACAAGTTACAGCTCCTGCTGCATCGGCGTATCACAGTAGAAGAGCCACACAAGCGCAATCGCCCAGTGCAGTGCACTAACTGCCAAGAATATGGCCACACTAAGGCTTACTGTACTCTGAAATTTATTTGCGTAATCTGTAGTGAAGCTCATAGCATAGGGAACTGCCATAAGAACAAGGAAGACACCTCTGTAAAAATGTGCAGCAACTGCGGTGAAAGTCACACAGCGAATTGGCTTGGAAGCCACAAAACTCGACTACTACGCGGGAAGAATAGAAAATAACAATTTTGAACACTTGTTGCTGCAGCAAAGGCCTATTGCCTATTTTCTGAGACAAAAATGGTGATTTCTAGCTGGTCAATTTTAGCCAGTTTTGCCGTTTTTTTGTTCCCCAAATAAATTATGTACGAGCAGCTGGGTAGCGGGTATATTACAGTCGAGCACACTCGACTGTAGCTTTCTTACTTGTTTGTGGTTTTAATTTACTTTGTTGTATTTTAGTTTGTGCTAACCCGGTGCGTATTCAAAACACTTAGTGTTACCCCTGGTGCTTTGAAATTTCACTAAATTTACACAATTTACACAATTATCAACTTGCGCGTCTTTGGCGTCATTTGTTGTTTTTATTTTGAGTCTACTCTTCACTCAGTCGCTTTCACCTTGTAAAACTCCCTCGGGTTTACTGCGTTTGCATTGTGCGTCTGTTCTTATCGCTTCTCCCGTTTACTTTGTCTCTAACAGTACTTTGTAGCTTTTTATTCCCGCTACTCATAGAGTAGAAGGTTATTATAACTTTGTTCAAACCGAAAATGTATGTAACAGGCAGAAGGAGACACCTCCGACCCCATAAAGTATATATATTTTGGCTCGGAATCAACAGCCGAGTCGATATGGCCATGTCCGTCTGTCCGTCTGTCTGTCCGTGTGAAAATCAAGATCTCAGCTATTATAAGAGCTAGAACTACCAAATTTGGTGACAAAATGTGTTATTATTGCACGCTGATCAAGTTTATTTTGGATTTTAGCATTTTGGGTATTATAACTTTGTTCAAACCGAAAATGTATGTAGACACCTCCGACCCTATAAAGTATATATATTCTGGCTCAGGATCAACAGCCGAGTCGATATAGCCATGTCCGTCTGTCTGCCTGTCCGTCTGTCTGTCCGTGTGAAAATCTAGATCTCAGTTATTATAAGAGCTAGGACTACCAAATTTGGTGACAATATGTGTAATTATTGGACGCTGATCAAGTTTATTTTGGATTTTGGCCACCCCCCTTCCGCCCGCGTAAATCGAAAAACATTGATTACAAGCGCAACTTTGATGCCATATTGTTCATTTTCGGTTTACATGATAACTATAGCTAGCTAGATGATCTCTAAAAGTTTGGTAACAATCGGATAATAAACACAGAAGTTATTCAGCTTAACGTTTTCCATAGCTGTAAGCAGCGCTGCCGGCAGAGCTGCTTGCAGCATTGTGCCGAATCTTGTGTGCGTGTACGGTGGTGAAATGGGTTAAGTTGTGGACTGCAAAACGAACAGTACTATTATGCACTTCCGGGTTCGAGTCCCACCCGCATCAAAAATTAAATGTGTGCAAAAATATTTTTTTTTTTTTTTTAGATTTTGACTTTGCATAAATATTGTAAGTCCATAGCCTTTTACAGACAAAATATGATTGTAGCCGTTTTTTTTGTTCCGCAAATAAATGATGTACTAGCAGCTGGGTAGCGGGTATATTACAGTCGAGCACACTCGACTGTAGCTTTCTTACTTGTTTTTTTTTATTTTATATTTTGACTTTGCATAAATATTGTAAGTCCATAGCCTTTTACGGTCAAAATATGATTGTAGCCGTTTTTTTGTTCCGCAAATAAATGATGTACGAGCAGCTGGGTAGCGGGTATATTACAGTCGAGCACACTCGACTGTAGCTTTCTTACTTATTTTATTTTAGATTTTGACTTTGCATTAATATTGTAAGTCCACAGCCTTTTACGGTCAAAATATGATTGTAGCCGTTTTTTTTTTGTTCCGCAAATAAATGATGTACGAGCAGCTGGGTAGCGGGTAGATTACAGTCGAGCACTCTCGACTGTAGCTTTCCTACTTGTTGTTTTTGTTATTTTTATTTTTGAAATTTCTTTCCTACTTTAATATTTTTTTTTTCGTGTTCCCTAAGTTTTTTGGGGTACATTCACTATTAGAAAAATGTTGTCGTACTCGGCTGGAAACTGCAAATCCTCTGCTGACTCTAAGTTAGATTTTGTTGATTGCTGGCTCTGCGATAACGTTTTTCACGTTAAGGCCTTACCGACCGTATAAAAGATGCTATTAATAGCAAAATTGCCATAAGTGGTCGTGTGAAGCTTGTCGCTTAGGTGAACTTAACCTACGTAACACCCTGAGGCAGACCAAATTGAACGTTGCTTGTTTGCGGGATTCGTTTTCTAAGTTGCATTCGGAGTTTATTGAACTTGAACCCCAACTGAATAACCTTAATTAACTCCGTTATCTCATGCGAACACTCCTCTCGCTGTCCCACCTATTTTGCCTCAAGCCTCCACGGTTAGTTTGATCGATCCACCTATTGTGGTCGTCACTTCTCCTACTTCGCCTGTGTCTAGGAGTATAGTAAATAACACTGGCTGCAGCTCTTCTGTAGTTATGCCTCCAAACATAACTAAGTCCCTTGTCGCCGTTAAGCCAAAGAAATTTATTTTTGTTTTTCGCTTGTCCCCCGATACTTCAATTGAAGATGTGAAAGCATTCATTCAACCCAAGATCTCAATAACGAACCTTATTGTTGAGAAATTTAAATTTAACTATGCACGAGACATTGTATCGTTCAAAATTAATATTCCTGCAGACAGCTTTAAAAAAGTCTGTAGTGTAAATTTTTTGCCGCCTGATTTCATTGTTAAGGAGTATACTCCTAAACAAAAAACTCGTCCCTCAGTTTCTTTGCCAGTAGTTTCCAGTGTCCCGTCTTCGAGTTGAACATCAAAAAACTAAATCCATCTTCTCTTTTTATTGCTTATCAAAATGTTAGAGGACTAAACACTAAACTCTCTAAATTGTTTATTGATTGTGTCTCTTTTAATTACAATATTTTAATATTTACTGAAACTTGGTTGAAACCAGATGTACTCAGTAGCTCAATCTTTACAAATAAGTACACTTTCTTCAGATGCGACCGTTTAGGTCGAACTGGTGGAGGCGTGCTTATAGCTGCTAGGTCTGATTTATCTGTTGAACAACTGTTAATTGTTTGCCTAGAATTTATCTGTGTTAAAGTGTCAGTGTGTCAAATTTCAATATACATTACTTGCTCTTATATTCCCCCTTCTTCAGATGTTTCCATCTACCTTGAACATCTTTCCTCTATCCAGTCTGTTGCATCCAAGCTATCTGATAGAGATTTCTTTTAGTTTTTGGTGATTTTAATTTACCAGAAGTTGCATGGACCTCTCAATCAGATTTCTTGGTTCCCTCTAGCTTTAATGAATTTCTTATAGGACTTTCTGAACTTTCATTATTTCAAATTAATAATATTCGTAACCTAAATGGCTTGATCTTATCTTTTCATCTGATGTAATATTGCAAAACACTATTTCTAGAAGTGATCCTTTAGTTTAGTTTAAAATTGCCTACTCTTGTGCAAGCTGAAAATTCTCTTTCCAAATTAAAATCATGACTGGTCTACTTTTTATTTGTGTTCAGATTTGGATACTTGTATCTCATATTTTTATAAATCTATCAATTCATTCTTTGATCAATGTGTTCCTAATGCTTACCCAGTTAAGTGTGATAGGCCACCTTGGTTTTCTCGTGAATTGATGGTTTTAAAAAATTTGAAATCCAGATATTTTAAAAAATTTAAATCTTCTGGAAGTCCTTCTGACTATTCTCGTTATATCGTTGTTACAGCTAACTTTTTTTCTCTAAATACACGCTGCTACAATGATTACTTGAATCGTTGGCTATAGTTTGCCCAGGATCCTATGCAGTTTTGGAAGGATTCCTTCTCTATACCTAACCAAAATGTGAAGAATTATAGGTATCTCTAAATTGTCCGCTATTCCTAAAATTTTTGAAAAAATTTTGACTGCGCAATTAACACATATGTGTAAGTCCGCTTTTTCCCCTTATCAGCATGGATTTGTCAAATTTAGATCCACAACTACAAATCTTCTTGAGTTTTCCTCAGTTAAAACCAAAGGATTTCAGAGGAATATGCAAACTGATGTGGTCTACACTGATTTTAGTAAAGCATTTGACTCCGTTAATCATAACTTATTGCTTCATAAATTAGATCTCATTGGCGTTCCTTAAAAACTTATTTTGTGTATATCTTATTATTTAACTAAGAGGACGCAAAGTGTCCTTTTTAACTCCTGCCAATCTAAGCTTATATTTGTTACATCTGGAGTTCCTCAGGGTAGTCATCTTGGCCCTCTACTTTTTAACCTTTTATTAATGTCCAACCTTCTGTACTAACACAATCATCTATCCTTATATACGCTGATGACGTTAAACTTTGTCTGACGTAACTTGAAACTAAACTTTAAACTTTCTTCAAATGGATATTAACATGTTTTTTGCCTGGTTTAGTCATAACCTGCTACATCTTAATTGTTCTAAATGTAAAGTTATGTCATTTTACAGAGGAAACCATCACGTGATGAACTACTGCTTTAATTTAACTCAACTTTTAAGAATATCTGAAGTAAATGATCTAGGTATTCTCTTTGATCAGAAATTGAAATTTGATCGACACGTTACACACATTGTTAACAAGGCTTTTCGCGTACTTGGTTTCATTAAAAAATGGGGCAAAGAATTTAACAAGTAAGAAAGCTACATTCGAACAAAAAAAAAAAACGGCTACAATCATATTTTGACCGTAAAAGTCTATAGACTTACAATATTTATGCAAAGTCAAAATCTAAAATACAAAACAAACATTTTTGCACGCATTTAATTTTTGATGCGGGCGAGACTCGAACCCGTAAATGCATAAAAGTACTGTTCGTTTTGCAGTCAACAACTTAACCCATTTCACCACCGTACACGCACACACTATTCGGCACAATGCTGCAAGCAGCCCTGCCGGCACCGCAGCTTACAGCTATGGAAATAGTTAAGCTGAATAACTTCTGTGTTTATTATCCGATTGTTACCAAATTTTTAGAGATCATCTGGCTAGCTATAGTTATCATGTAAAATTGCACTTGTAATCAATGTTTTTTCGATTTACGGGGCGGAAGGGGGCGTGGCCAAAATCCAAAATAAACTTGATCAGCGTGCAATAATAACACATATTGTCACCAAATTTGGTAGTCCTAGCTCTTATAATAGCTGAGATCTAGATTTTCACACGGACAGACACACAGCCAGACAGACGGACAGACGGACATGGCTATATCGACTCGGCTGTTGATCCTGAGCCAGAATATATATACTTTATGGGGTCGGAGGTGTCTCCTTCTGCCTGTTACATACATTTTCGGTTTGAAGTTTGTTAAGAGAGAATTGAGTCTGTTCAAAAGCAGTTTCTTCTTTTTTTTTTACGTAGTTTCAACTGGGTTCCAGAAGTAGATTTACCACCTTATCATAATCGGCTTCTTTTAATTAGCCTTCCTTCTTTAGCTAACCGTCGTATTACGTTAAGCGCGTTGTTTATCATAAAACTTATAAGATTTGAGGTCGATTCCCCTTCCTTACTCAGGCAACTTAACTTTAGTGTTCCTTCTAGAGTTACCCGTAATTTTCAGCCATTGTCATTAGACTTTTGTTCTAGTAATTACAGCTTGCATGACCCTTTCCGTCTTCTTTGCGATCAATATAATAAACATTTAGACTTTTCAACTTAAAGGCCTCTCTTTCTAATATAAAAATTTCTATTCTTAGCTCATTAACACTTCATACTAATAACTAATATTAACTTTTCTGATCTGATTGGCTTTTTCTGGGTTTTCCCCAGTCCATTGCAACAAATTGTGGATCGACTAGAATTTTTGTTTTTTCCCCGGAATTAAATTAAATTATAATATATTAAATTTTATAATTAAAATATTTTATATTCCATTTTAAAATTTCTTAAAAAATTAAAATTTATGCATAAAATCAATTTTCTTAGCTTTAATCAAAACTGCTTATGTTAAGTCGTTTTTCTTTATACATAAATTTTTTATCTGTTTCTCTGTAACTCTTACGTCGACTGCTATTAGTTGACTTTAAATTAAATTAAATAAATAAATAAATAAATCCTCTGTTTATATTCAGCATGGCCAGTGCTACCATCAAATCCCCACTTTCCTATTAAAATAACATTGTTTACTGAATCTGCTTCAATATTATTGATTATTGAAAGTTCGAATCAACAAATATTGATGTTTTGTTAAACCGCCTTCAACCAACAGTGACAAAACTTCTTCAACATTTGCCTGGGATTGTTCTTTTTGTGATCGCACCTCCTAAGACCGCAAAAAAGAAGCAGCAGTCTAGGTTGAAAATTTCAGCTACTCGTCTCGGCTTTGTCCTCTTTGAGCAATCCTCAAAGTCAACTTTCGGCCGTCCTCGATCACCATTACCTTTTCCAATATCATTTCTACATAACAAAGTGCTCTCCTGCTTATTGAGCCATTCAGAGTGTACTCCGACAGTTCTCACCTTACTCCTTCCACATTTCGTCCAAAATACGGCTAATTTTTTGCAAATATAATTAGTGCAGTTTGTTATTCTGCAAACTTCTGTCACACAACTTAAACTTTAACAAAAGATAAAATAGACGTTCACAAAATGCACAAAATAGGTTAAATTAATTTAAATGTCACATAAATGTATTATCAATAGAAAAAATATTAAAAAAAGAATTTATTAAATATACCTTCATATATACCTTCAATTTTCAAAACCATTTTAAATTATACAATTTAAACAATATTAACCGGAGATTTAATGCTTTAAACTTTGAATTTGTCTGCAGTGAAACGCTGTTCGTGCAATTGCGCGCAGCAAAAAAACACAAGCTGGCAACTTTGGTTCTATTTTTAGAAAGTACCGTTAGCTTTGCAGAAAAAACCGGTTTGATCTTGATATGTTCGCACATTTTAGAAATGGTTTTATGAGCAAATGGGCCGCACTACGTTTTTTGATTTTTGGCCTATGGGCGCAACCACTATGCGCTGCCGTGTACGGTTATATATGCAAAAATTGTTTTTATTATTTTAGATTTCACTTTTCAATAATATGGAAAGTCCATGGCCTTTTTCTCAGAAACATATGCAGTGGCGCCTTTTTTTCATTTCAGGCGGCAAAAATCATTGATTTAGAATCATAAGAGAAAGTTGCATGATTGAAATTGCAAATATATAACACTTGCAGCTTTAAAATGATATACAAGCTTGGTCAAAGTTGTACGATGAATAGAAGTTTTTGAAATGCCTTTTTACTTTTTAGCAATCCAAACACAAGAAACTACAACAAATATTTTTTTTGGATTCATATAAAAGCTTTTGGATACGATTCTCTGATTTGCAAAATTGATAGGTTGGGTTTAAGTGGAATATTTCAAAAATACTATTCCAATTGGAGCTATATGGTATAGTAGTCCTATATATATAAAATTGGACAATTGGAAACCTTATATTGGAAAAAACACGGTTCGGTTTGTTAAGAAAGCTACAGTCGAGCGCATCCATTCGCCCAGTTTAAAAAATAATTATTTATTTATCGTCAACTAATAGCAGTCGACACAAAATTAAAGAAAGATTTAGATTAATAAAAACAAGTAAGAAAGCTACAGTCGAGAGTGCTCGACTGTAATATACCCGCTACCCAGCTGCTCGTACATCATTTATTTGCGGAACAAAAAAACGGCTACAATCATATTTTGACCGTAAAAGGCTATGGACTTACAATATTAATGCAAAGTCAAAATATAAAAAAAAAAAAAAAAACATTTTTGCACACATTTAATTTTTGATGCGGGCGGGACTCGAACCCGTAAATGCATAATAGTACTGTTCGTTTTGCAGTCCACAACTTAACCCATTTCACCACCGTACACGCACACACTATTCGGCACAATGCTGCAAGCAGCGCTGCCCGCAGCGCTGCTTACAGCTATGGAAAACGTTAAGCTGAATAACTTCTGTGTTTATTATCCGATTGTTACCAAATTTCAGAGATGATCTGGCTAGCTATAGTTATCATGTAAACCGAAAATGAACAATATGGCATCAAAATTGCGCTTGTAATCAATGTTTTTTCGATTTACAGGGGCGGAAGGGGATTGGCCACAATCCAAAATAAACTTGATCAGCGTGCAATAATAGCACATATTGTCACCAAATTTGGTAGTCTTAGCTCTTATAATAGCTGAGATCTAGATTTTCACACGGACAGATAGACGGACATACGGACATGGCTATATCGACTCGGCTGTTGATCCTGAGCCAGAATATATATACTTTATGGGGTCGGAGGTGTCTCCTTCTGCCTGTTTCATACATTTTCGGTTTGAACAAAGTTATAATACCCTTCTACTATATGAGTAGCGGGTATAAAAATGAACCAAATAATTTAATTTACATTAAGATTAAAATTAAAATTTAAAATTAAGATAATAATATAGTAATAAAATAATATAATTATGGTAATAAGATAATATTAAAATTTAATAACAAAAGTTTAACGACTAGTCTGGGTAAACAAAGGAATAATTAAAATTTTATTTATTTAAGTAGGTCTAAAATTTGTTGCTAAAGGATTGGGAAAAACCCAGAAAAACGCTATCAGATCAGAAAAGTTAGTTGTTATTACGCCCCATCGTACGGAGGAAATGTAAAAATACAAGTAAGAAAGCTACATTTGAGTGTGCTCGACTGTAATATATCCGCTACCCAGCTGCTCGTACATCATTTATTTGCGGAACAAAATAAAACGGCTACAATCATATTTTGACCGTAAAAGGATATGGACTTACAATATTTACGCAGAGTCAAAATCTAAAATAAAAAAAAAACATTTTTGCACAAATTTAATTTTTGATGCGGGCGGGACCCCGTAAATGAATAATAGTACTGTTCGTTTTGCAGTCAACAACTTAACCCATTTCACCACCGTACACGCACCCGTAAATCGAAAAAAACATTGATTACAAGCGCAATTTTGATGCCATATTGTTCATTTTCGGTTTACATGATAACTATAGCTTGCCAGATAATCTCTGGTTTGGTAACAATCGGATAATTAACACAGAAGTTATTCAGCTTAACGTTTTCCAGCATTGTGCCGGATAGTGTGTGTGTGTACGGTGGTGAAATGGGTTAAGTTGTGGACTGCAAAACGAACACTAATATTATGCATGCACCAAAAATTGAATGTAAGAAAAAATGTTTGCTCGGTGTATTTAAGTGAAGTGAATAGTTATTATTATTATATAAAACAAATAAATAAATAGAAGCGAAAGAGACGCTGTGTGCGATGCACCATCGCTCGAATACATATTTTGTGTTTGAAGTGGTATAAGCAAGTAGTTTTACATCTTCAAACAAAAGACCAAAAACAATATACAAACAAAAAGAATCACTATGAGCCAGAACGACACTCGCGCTCAGCGACAACGCGAGCAAGACGATCGCCGGCTCTCATTGCAACGAAACAACGCGTACTTCTCATACGTCTCCGCGACTTATGCAGACAGCGAGCGGTCATTCACATCTAACCCGACAAATTTACCTTTGCCAGCAACTCAAGAAAGAGCGCGTTCTTGCTCTCCCTCACTTCTAGCTTCGTCACAAAACCCGCAAGCTCCAAACACTTGCGAAATTTCTCTACGCTTACCTACGGTGACTAGTACTGTGACAACAACAACCACTGCAACTGCAATCACAACAACAACTGGAACGGTATCGTCAGCACTTGCTCTCCTTGAGCTAGCGATCAAAACAAATACACAACTTAACGGCTTTGATGCGCTATCGGCAAACCAAAACGTAAACAAGAACGCCGGGTCGATCATACAGACTGGAATGGATCGCTACATAACAATAAAAAGAAAACTTAGCCCTCAAAATAACAAAAACCAACAAACGGAAAACAAGTCAAAAATTACACGAGACAATGCTAGCATGCTCACTAAGAAAACGCCAGCAAACACCCATAGATTTGAGCTGCTGGCAAATTCTACTCATAAATATATACAAACGACAAAGTCATCCAAAAAGGAACCTAAGAAGGTTAAGCCTCCTCCAATATACATTCGGGAAAAAGCTCAAGTGCATTAGTGAATCAAATAGCCACACTAATAGGAGAAAACTCATTTTACGTAATCCCCCTAAGAAGAGGGAACATCAATGAAACAAAAGTTTAAACTGAAACTGAGGCTAGCCATCGTATCCCAACCAAATGAATGATGCAGGAAACAACTTTTATACATACCAGCTAAAAAGCACAAGGGGCCTACATGTTGTTCTCAAAGGGATTGAAGCAAATATTTCGACTATTGAAATGCAAAAATGGTCATGAACATACTTAACAAAAATAAGGAGCCACAACCAACGTTCAAAATCGAGTGGGAGCCAGACAGCCAGATACTGAAAAAAAAATGAAATTCACCCAATCTACAAGTTACAGCTCCTACTGCATCGGCGTATCACAGTAGAAGAGCCACACAAGCGCAATCGCCCAGTGCAGTGCACTAACTGCCAAGAATATGGCCACACTAAGGCTTACTGTACTCTGAAATCTATTTGCGTAATCTGTAGTGAAGCTCATAGCACAGCGAACTGCCATAAGAACAAGGAAAACACCACTGTAAAAATGTGCAGCAACTGCGGTGAAAGTCACACAGCGAATTGGCGTGGCTGTGTAGTGTATAAGGAACTGACGAGACGCCTTAACAAGCGTGGAGAATCAACACGTGCTCAGGCCACCCGTATCAGTCACACTCCGCAACAACCGGGCCCGTCTTTGGCGAATTGGCGTGGCATACGTGACATACAATTGAGAAGCCCTACAGGCTAGTAGGCAACAGGACCAATTCGGCAAGGTACACGAAATATGTTTGTACACACATGGAACCAACTCAAACAGTGAATACCGATGAGGATGTTGAACGCCTGGCCGAATCGGTGGAGGAAACACTTATTGCTGCAGCCAAGGCCTCTACACCTCCAGCCACACACAAAATGATAAATCATACCAAGATAAATCGCGAAATTGAACAGCTAGTACTTGAAAAACGAAGTTTAAGAAGAGAATGGCAGAATCACAGATCCCCAAAGGCTAAAGAACAACTAAAAATAGCAACACGTAGACTAACCAGGGCACTTAAGCTCGAAGAAGAAAACGCCCAGCATCTATACATCCAACAACTACCGCCCACCAGCAAAAAGAACCCTTTGTGGAAAGCACTCAAAAATATTCAGCTACCAGCAGAAACAATCGGAAGCTGGATACGCAGCGAAGAAGATAGAGCTAATGCGTTCGCCGATCACCTTCAGAAAGTATTTCAACCAAATTCTGCTAGCAACTCATTTGTCCTACCTGCAGTAACTAAAATCATGCCACCAATAAATCCAATAACATTTAGCCAATGTGAGATAGCATCTATCATAAAAGATCTTAAGCCCAAAAAATCACCTGGACATGACTTGGTGACACCAAAAATGATCATAGAACTCCCACCGTGTGCGGTTCTGACCTTATGCCATCCCTTCAACGGTATTATGAAACTTGGATACTATCCTCAAAGGTGGAAAAAAGCGATCATTGTGATGATTCCCAAGCCAAGCAAAGATAACAGTCAACCCTCATCCTATAGACCAATCAGTCTTCTAACGTGTCTCTCGGAACTGTTTGAAAAGGCACTTTTAAAATACCTAGCTCCCTACCTAAGAAGGCGAAATAGTTTAGTTTTACGTTTCAAATTAACGATGTTATAAAACTGCTTAGGAACCTGGGCAAACTGTAGGCGACAACGCTTCAAGTAATCCTTGTAACATCGTGTATTTAGAGAAAATAAGTTACCTCTAACAACGATATAACGGGAATAGTCAGAAGGACTTCCAGTAGATTTAAACTTTTTAAAATATCTGGATTTCAAATTTTTTAAAACCATCAATTCACAAGAAAACCAAGGTGGCCTATCACACTTAACTGGGGAAGCATTGGGAACACATTGATCAAAAAATGAATTGATAGATTTCCAAATCTGAGCACAAATAAAAAGTAGACCAATCAAATCAAATTTTTAAGCTTAATAAAATTGGTCTTGCGAAAGCAGCGAGATTTTAATTTGGAAAGAGAATTTTCAGTTTGCACAAGAGTAGGCAATTTTAATGACAAATCTAATGTAGGATGGTAAGGATCTTCAGGTAAAACTAAAGGATCACTTCTAGAAATAGTGTTTTGCAATATTACATCAGATGAGAAGATAAGATCAAGCATTCTACCATTTAGGTTACGAATATTATTAATAATGAAAGTTCAGAAAGTCCTATAAGAAATTTATTAAAGCTAGAGGGAACCAAGAAATCTGATTGAGAGGTCCATGCAACTTCTGGTAAATTAAAATCACCGAAAACTAAAATAAAATCTCTATCAGATAGCTTGGATGCAACAGACTGGATAGAGGAAAGATGTTCAAGGTAGATGGAAACATCTGAAGAAGGGAGAATATAAGAGCAAGTAATGTACATTGAAATTTGACACACCGATACTTTAACACAGATAAATTCTAGGCAAACAATTAACAGTTGTTCAACAGATAAATCAGACCTAGCAGCTATAAGCACGCCTCCACCAGTTTGACCCAAACGGTCGCATCCGAAGGAAGTATACTTATCTGTAAAGATTGAGCTACTGAGTACATCTGGTTTCAACCAAGTTTCAGTAAATATTAAAATATTGTAATTAAAAGAGACACAATCAATAAACAATTTAGAGAGTTTAGTGTTTAGTCCTCTAACATTTTGATAAGCAATAAAAAGAGAAGATGGATTTAGTTTTTTGATGTTCAACTCGAAGGCGGGACACTGGAAACTACTGGCAAAGAAACTGAGGGACGAGTTTTTTGTTTAGGAGTATACTCCTTAACAATGAAAGCAGGGGGCAAAAAATTTACACTACAGACTTTTTTAAAGCTGTCTGCAGGAATATTAATTTTGAACGATGCAATGTCTCGTGCATAGTTAAATTTAAATTTCTCAACAATAAGGTTCGTTATTGAGATCTTGGATTGAACGAATGCTTTCACATCTTTAATTGAAGTATCGGGGGCTAAGCGAGAAACAAAAATAAATTTCTTTGGCTTAACGGCGACAAGGGACTTAGTTATTTTTGGAGGCATAACTACAGAAGAGATGCAACCAGTGTTATTTACTACACTCCAAGACACAGGCGAAGTGGAAGAAGTGACGACCACAAAAGGTGGAACGATCAAACTAACCGTGGAGGCTTGAGGCAAAACAGGTGAGACAACGAGAGGTGTGTTCGCATGAGATAACGGAGTTAAAGGAGTTGATGGAAGAACTGACACAAGCGGAGGGTCCTCTAGAGAATTAAGGTTATTCAGTTGGGATTCAAAATCAATGAACTCCGAATGAAACTAAGAAAACGAAGCCCACAAACGAGCAACGTTCAATTTGGTCTGCCTCGGGGTCTTACGAAGGTTAAGTTCGCCTACGCGACAACCTTCACACGACCACTTATGGCAATTTTGCTATTAATAGCATCTTTTATACGGCTGGTAAGGCCAACAAAATCTGACTTAGAGTCAGCAGAGGATTTGCAGTTTCTAGCCGAGCACGACAACACCTTCATAAAAGTGAATGTACCCCAAAAAACTTAGGGAACACAAAAAAAAAATAAAGTAGGAAAGAAATTTCAAAAATAAAAATAACAAAAATAACAAGTAAGAAAGATACAGTCGAGTGTGCTCGACTGTAATATACCCGCTACCCAGCTGCTCGTACATCATTTATTTGCGGAACAATAAAAAAACGGCTACAATCATATTTTGACCGTAAAAGGCTATGGACTTACAATATTAATGCAAAGTCAAAATCTAAAATAAAAAAAAAACATTTTTGCACACATTTAATTTTTGATGCGGGCGAGACTCGAACCCGTAAATGCATAATAGTACTGTTCGTTTTGCAGTGCACAACTTAACCCATTTCACCACCGTACACGCACACATGATTCGGCACAATGATGCCGGCAGCGCTACTTACAGCTATGGAAAACGTTAAGCTAAATAACTTCTGTGTTTCTTATCCGATTGTTACCAAATTTTCAGAGATCATTTGGCTAGCTATAGTTATCATATAAACCGAAAATGAACAGTATGGCATCAAAATTGTTTGAAAAGGCACTTTTAAAATACCTAGTTCCCTACCTAAGAAGGCGAAATAGTTTAGTTTTACGTTTCAAATTAACAATGTTATAAAACTGCTTAGGAACCTTGGCAAACTGTAGGCGACAACGGTTCAAGTAATCCTTGTAACATCGTGTATTTAGAGAAAACAAGTTACCTCTAACAACGATATAACGGGAATAGTCAGAAGGACTTCCAGTAGATTTAAACTTTTTAAAATATCTGGATTTCAAATTTTTTAAAACCATCAATTCACGAGAAAACCAAGGTGGCCTATCACACTTAACTGGGGAAGCATTGGGAACACATTGATCAAAAAATGAATTGATAGATTTCCAAATCTGAGCACAAATAAAAAGTAGACCAATCAAATCAAATTTTTAAGCTTAATAAAATTGGTCTTGCGAAAGCAGCGAGATTTTAATTTGGAAAGAGAATTTTCAGTTTGCACAAGAGTAGGCAATTTTAATGACAAATCTAATGTAGGATGGTAAGGATCTTCAGGTAAAACTAAAGGATCACTTCTAGAAATAGTGTTTTGCAATATTACATCAGATGAAAAGATAAGATCAAGCATTCTACCATTTAGGTTACGAATATTATTAATAATGAAAGTTCAGAAAGTCCTATAAGAAATTTATTAAAGCTAGAGGGAACCAAGAAATCTGATTGAGAGGTCCATGCAACTTCTGGTAAATTAAAATCACCGAAAACTAAAATAAAATCTCTATCAGATAGCTTGGATGCAACAGACTGGATAGAGGAAAGATGTTCAAGGTAGATGGAAACATCTGAAGAAGGGAGAATATAAGAGCAAGTAATGTACATTGAAATTTGACACACTGACACTTTAACACAGATAAATTCTAGGCAAACAATTAACAGTTGTTCAACAGATAAATCCGACCTAGCAGCTATAACCACGCCTCCACCAGTTTGGCCCAAACGGTCGCATCCGAAGGAAGTGTACTTATCTGTAAAGATTGAGCTACTGAGTACATCTGGTTTCAACCAAGTTACAGTAAATATTAAAATATTGTAATTAAAAGAGACACAATCAATAAACAATTTAGAGAGTTTAGTGTTTAGTCCTCTAACATTTTGATAAGCAATAAAAAGAGAAGATGGATTTAGTTTTTTGATGTTCAACTCGAAGACGGGACACTGGAAACTACTGGCAAAGAAACTGAGGGACGAGTTTTTTGTTTAGGAGTATACTCCTTAACAATGAAAGCAGGGGGCAAAAAATGTACACTACAGACTTTTTTAAAGCTGTCTGCAGGAATATGAATTTTGAACGAAGCAATGTCTCGTGCATAGTTAAATTTAAATTTCTCAACAATAAGGTTCGTTATTGAGATCTTGGATTGAACGAATGCTTGCACATCTTTAATTGAAGTATCGGGGGCTAAGCGAGAAACAAAAATAAATTTCTTTGGCTTAACGGCGACAAGGGACTTAGTTATTTTTGGAGGCATAACTACAGAAGAGCTGCAACCAGTGTTATTTACTACACTCCAAGACACAGGCGAAGTGGAAGAAGTGACGACCACAAAAGGTGGAACGATCAAACTAACCGTGGAGGCTTGAGGCAAAACAGGTGAGACAACGAGAGGTGTGTTCGCATGAGATAACGGAGTTAAAGGAGTTGATGGAAGAACTGACACAAGCGGAGGGTCCTCTAGAGAATTAAGGTTATTCAGTTGGGATTCAAGTTCAATGAACTCCGAATGCAACTTAGAAAACGAAGCCCGCAAACGAGCAACGTTCAATTTGGTCGGCCTCGGGGTCTTACGTAGGTTAAGTTCGCCTACGCGACAACCTTCACACGACCACTTAAGGCCAATTTTGCTATTAATAGCATCTTTTATACGGCTGGTAAGGCCAATGCACTTAACGTGAAAAACGTTATCGCAGAGCCAGCAATCAACAAAATCTGACTTAGAGTCAGCAGAGGATTTGCAGTTTCTAGCCGGGCACGATAACACCTTCATAAAAGTGAATGTACCCCAAAAAACTTAGGGAACACAAAAACAAAAAAATAAAGTAGGAAAGAAATTTCAAAAATAAAAATAACAAAAATAACAAGTAAGAAAGATACAGTCGAGTGTGCTCGACTGTAATATACCCGCTACCCAGCTGCTCATTAATTTATTTGGGGAACAAAAAAAACGGCTACAATCTATGGACTTACAATATTTATGCAAAGTCAAAATCTAAAATAAAAAAAAAACATTTTTGCGCACATTTAACTTTTGATGCGGGCGGGACTCGAACCCATGAATGCATAATAGTACTGTTCGCTTTGCAGTCCACAACTTAACCCATTTTACCACCGTACACGCACACACGATTCGGCACAATGCTGCAAGCAGCGCTGCCAGCACCGCTGCTTACAGCTATGGAAAACGTTAAGCGTTAGTTCTAGCTTCTACTACTCCCTTCTACCTTCTACCCTTCTACTCTATGAGTAGCGGGTATAAAAAAAGAAAAAGCTTAAGCGGCATGAACTGGAATCACGGGCCTGTCGGTTCAGGAGTTCATCGCTTTTCCACTGCATTGTATGCATTGTATGGCATTCTTATTATTTCCTGTACAAATAAAGAATTTGCGCTGCCGGCAGCGCTGTTTACAGCTATCAAAAACGTTAAACTGAATAACTTCTGTGTTTATTATTCGATTCTTACCAAATTTTCAAAGATCATCAGGCTAGCTGTAGTTATCATATAAACCGAAAATGAACAATATGGCATCAAAATTGCACTTCTAATCAATTTTTTTCGATTTACGGGTGCGGATGGGGGCGTGGCCAAATTCCAAAATAAACTTGATCAGAGTGCAATAATAACACATACTGTCACCAAATTTGGTAGTTCTAGCTCTTATAATAGCTGAGATCTAGATATTCACAAGGACAGACAGACGGACAGACAGACAGACAGACAGACGGACAGACGGACATGGCCATATCGACTCGGCTGTTGATCCTGAGCCAGAATATATATACTTTATGGGGTCGGAGGTGTCTCCTTCTGCCTGTTACATACACTTTCGGTTTGAACAAAGTTATAATACCCTTCTACTCTATGTGTAGCGGGTATAACAACAAATGACGCCAAAGACGCGCAAGTTGATAATTGTGTAAATTGTGTAAATTTAGTGAAATTACAAAGCACCAAGGGTAACACGAAGTGTTTTGAATACGCACCGGTTTAGCACAAACTAAAATACACCAAATTTAATTAAAACCACAAATTATTTGTAAAGATAAGGCAGAAAAAAAATAAATAATATTGAGAGTAAAGGTCAACACAACCGATCGCCAGAAAGTCACTCAAAAATGGCTGTATAAGACCATGGATTGAGTGTGCTTGACTGTAATATACCTGCTACCCAGTTGCTCGTACATCAAAATTATTTGCGGAACAAAATAGAACGGCTACAATCATATTTTGGCCGTAAAAGGCCATGGACTAACAATATTTAAGCAAAATTCAAAATCTAAAATAAAAAAAAAACAAGTAAGAATGGCTACAGTCAAGTGTTGACTGTATAAGACCATGAAATTTTCCAGGTTATGAAAAAATTCTGATTTATAAAACTGTTATTGGTAAACGTGTTTTTCAAAGAAAAATAATAAACAACACATATTATTTTCAGTTAGACGCCAAGCAGTCAAAGCAGTTGGAAAAAACACTGCTTGGAAAAAACACTGCTTGCTTGCTTGCAGTGGGCGCAGTGCAAATATATATGAAACGTAGAATAACTTTTATGTTCATTATCCGATCGGAACTAAATTTGCACCGATCGTTTAGGTGGTGATAGTTATCATTCACACCAAAACTTAATACTTTAGCTTTATTATTCCGCTTGCTATACGGTTTATCGATTTGCGGGGGCGGAAGTAGGCGTGTCCTAAATTTAATAAAAATTTTACAGCGTATGATTCACATAAGTGTTGTCACCAAATTTGGTGACTAGCTTTTTTAGTTTCTGATATATATTCGTTCATACAGACGGAAAGACGGACGGACGAACAGACGAACAGACAGACATGACTTAATCGACTCGGCTAGTGATCCTGAACAAGAATATATATACTTTATGGGGTCGCAGATGCCTCCTCCTGTTACGCACATTTCGGCAAACACAATAGACGATGTATTTTTTTTAAAATCCATGGTCTAACAAGTAAGAAAGCTACAGTTGAGTTTGCTTGACTGTAATATACCTGCTCCCCATCTGCTCGTACATCAAAATTATTTGCGGAACAATAAAGAACGGCTACAATCATATTTTGACCGTAAAAGGCCATGGACTTACAATATTTATGTAAAGTCAAAATCTAAAATAAACAAGTAAGAACGGCTACAGTCAAGTGTTGACTGTATAAGACCATGGATTTCTAAAGATAATGAAAAAATTCAGATTGAGACAAGTTAAGAAAGCTACAGCCGAGCGCGCTCGACAGTAAGATACCATTCGCCCAGTTTCGAAACAAATTATCACACATTTAATTCCATCAAAAAACTCTGCACAAGTTCATCCGCCACCTATTGTTTAAATTAGATCTATCTTTGAATACCGCCATC
Organism: Zaprionus ghesquierei; assembly: GCA_018904095.1. Taxonomy (NCBI): domain Eukaryota; kingdom Metazoa; phylum Arthropoda; class Insecta; order Diptera; family Drosophilidae; genus Zaprionus; species Zaprionus ghesquierei. Next base: position 637,055 of record JAEIGP010000406.1, on the reverse strand, counting down.
TACATGTGAAAACATAGCAATCACACGCTACGGCTGAAACTAAGCATCGTGAAGATGACGCCACGAAGCGCAGCCCAGGCGCAAGCAGTGAAAGTACGGAAAACGGAAACATGGATCACTTCTGTGTTTATCATCCGATTGAATTGTGATTTTGACAATAGATTTATATTGTAATTATTTATGTTCATACCAAAGCAGAAAGCTATAACATCAATACTTTTCCTAATAATCGTAAATTATTGATTTGCGTGGGCGGTGGGCGTGACATCGAAAATTGGAAATAAACTCGACCTACCTATGGTATAAAGGAACCTTCATGTGGAATTTGGTGTCTCTAGCTTTTGTTATAGCTGAGATCTAGACGTTAAAACGGACAGACCGACAGATGGACAGACAGACGGACACAGCTCAATCGACTCAGCTAGTGATCCTAAGTCAAAATATATATACTTTGTGGGGTCTGCCACGCCTCCTTCTGCCTGTTACATACATTTGCACAAACTTAGTATACCATTTTTGACCATTTTCAATGGTCGAATGGCATAAAAACTGTTATAAGGCGCGTTTGTCAAACAAAAAAAAAAACAAAGCAGATATGCCTACAAACTATCAGCTCACAACCTCTACGTTTGCTGACAATACCACAATACTCAGCCGATCCAGATGCCCATCAAAAGCAACAGAAAAACTTGCCTGTCATCTTAAAACAGTTGAAAGATGGTTTGCGGACTGGCGTATTAAGATAAACGATAAATGAACAATATGGCATCAAAATTGCACTTCTAATCAATTATTTTCGATTTACCGGTGCGGATGGGGGCGTGGCCAAATTCCAAAATAAACTTGATCAGCGTGCAATAATAACACATACTGTCACCAAATTTGGTAGTTCTAGCTCTTATAATAGCTGAGATCTAGATTTTCACAAGGACAGACGGACAGACGGACAGACAGACAGACGGACAGACGGACATGGCTATATCGACTCGGCTGTTGATCCTGAGCCAGAATATATATACTTTATGGGGTCGGAGGTGTCTCCTTCTGCCTGTTACATACACTTTCGGTTTGAACAAAGTTATAATACCCTTCTACTCTATGTGTAGCGGGTATAACAACAAATGACGCCAAAGACGCGCAAGTTGATAATTGTGTAAATTGTGTAAATTTAGTGAAATTACAAAGCACCAAGGGTAACACGAAGTGTTTTGAATACGCATCGGGTTAGCACAAACTAAAATACACCAAAGTTAATTAAAACCACAAACTATTTGTAAAGATTAGGCAGAAAAAAAATAAATAATATTGAGAGTATAGGTCAACACAACCGATCACCAGAAAGTCACTCAAAAATGGCTGTATAAGACCATGGATTGAGTGTGCTTGACTGTAATATACCTGCTACCCAGTTGCTCGTACATCAAAATTATTTGCGGAACAAAATAGAACGGCTACAATCATATTTTGGCCGTAAAAGGCCATGGACTAACAATATTTAAGCAAAATTCAAAATCTAAAATAAAAAAAAAACAAGTAAGAATGGCTACAGTCAAGTGTTGACTGTATAAGACCATGAAATTTTCAAGGTTATGAAAAAATTCTGATTTATAAAACTGTTATTGGTAAACGTGTTTTTCAAAGAAAAATAATAAACAACACATATTATTTTCAGTTAGACGCCAAGCAGTCAAAGCAGTTGGAAAAAACACTGCTTGGAAAAAACACTGCTTGCTTGCTTGCAGTGGGCGCAGTGCAAATATATATGAAACGTAGAATAACTTTTATGTTCATTATCCGATCGGAACTAAATTTGCACCGATCGTTTAGGTGGTGATAGTTATCATTCACACCAAAACTTAATACTTTAGCTTTATTATTCCGCTTGCTATACGGTTTATCGATTTGCGGGGGCGGAAGTAGGCGTGTCCTAAATTTAATAAAAATTTTACAGCGTATGATTCACATAAGTGTTGTCACCAAATTTGGTGACTCTAGCTTTTTTAGTTTCTGATATATATTCGTTCATACAGACGGAAAGACGGACGGACGAACAGACGAACAGACAGACATGACTTAATCGACTCGGCTAGTGATCCTGAACAAGAATATATATACTTTATGGGGTCGCAGATGCCTCCTCCTGTTACGCACATTTCGGCAAACACAATAGACCATGTATTTTTTTTAAAATCCATGGTCTAACAAGTAAGAAAGCTACAGTTGAGTTTGCTTGACTGTAATATACCTGCTCCCCATCTGCTCGTACATCAAAATTATTTGCGGAACAATAAAGAACGGCTACAATCATATTTTGACCGTAAAAGGCCATGGACTTACAATATTTATGTAAAGTCAAAATCTAAAATAAACAAGTAAGAACGGCTACAGTCAAGTGTTGACTGTATAAGACCATGGATTTCTAAAGATAATGAAAAAATTCAGATTGAGACAAGTTAAGAAAGCTACAGCCGAGCGCGCCCGACAGTAAGATACCATTCGCCCAGTTTCGAAACAAATTATCACACATTTAATTCCATCAAAAAACTCTGCACAAGTTCATCCGCCACCTATTGTTTAAATTAGATCTATCTTTGAATACCGCCATCTACATGTGAAAACATAGCAATCACACGCTACGGCTGAAACTAAGCATCGTGAAGATGACGCCACGACGCGCAGCCCAGGCGCAAGCAGTGGAAGTACGGAAAACGGAAACATGGATCACTTCTGTGTTTATCATCCGATTGAATTGTGATTTTGAGAATAGATTTATATTGTAATTATTTATGTTCATACCAAAGCAGAAAGCTATAACATCAATACTTTTCCTAATAATCGTAAATTATTGATTTGCGTGGGCGGTGGGCGTGACATCGAAAATTGGAAATAAACTCGACCTACTTATGGTATAAAGGAACCTTCATGTGGAATTTGGTGTCTCTAGCTTTTGTTATAGCTGAGATCTAGACGTTAAAACGGACAGACCGACAGATGGACAGACAGACGGACACAGCTCAATCGACTCAGCTAGTGATCCTAAGTCAAAATATATATACTTTGTGGGGTCTGCCACGCCTCCTTCTGCCTGTTACATACATTTGCACAAACTTAGTATACCATTTTTGACCATTTTCAATGGTCGAATGGCATAAAAACTGTTATAAGGCGCGTTTGTCAAACAAAAATAATAAACAAAACATATAGTTTTCAGTTAGACGCCAAGCAGTCCAAGCAGTTGAAAAAAACACTGCTTACTTGCTGGCAGTGGGCGCAGAGCAGGCCAATTGAATCACAAATGAAATTCGCACGGCTTTTGAGCACCAGGAATACTTCTCAGCTATATTCCTAGATGTCGCACAAGCATTTGACCGAGTCTGGCTGGAAGGACTTACGTATAAGATAACAAAACTGCTTCCACAGAATACACATAAACCGTTTGAATCTTATCTCTGCGCCTTCACACGACCGCGCTATCAATGCAGGAGTCCCCCAAGGTAGTGTGCTGGGCCCCGTGCTTTACACCCTATACACAGCAGATATGCCTACAAACTATCAGCTCACAACCTCTACGTTTGCTGACAATACCACAATACTCAGCCGATCCAGATGCCCATCAAAAGCAACAGAAAAACTTGCCTGTCATCTTAAAACAGTTGAAAGATGGTTTGCGGACTGGCGTATTAAGATAAACGATAAATGAACAATATGGCATCAAAATTGCACTTCTAATCAATTATTTTCGATTTACCGGTGCGGATGGGGGCGTGGCCAAATTCCATAATAAACTTGATCAGCGTGCAATAATAACACATACTGTCACCAAATTTGGTAGTTCTAGCTCTTATAATAGCTGAGATCTAGATTTTCACAAGGACAGACGGACAGACGGACAGACAGACAGACGGACAGACGGACATGGCTATATCGACTCGGCTGTTGATCCTGAGCCAGAATATATATACTTTATGGGGTCGGAGGTGTCTCCTTCTGCCTGTTACATACACTTTCGGTTTGAACAAAGTTATAATACCCTTCTACTCTATGTGTAGCGGGTATAACAACAAATGACGCCAAAGACGCGCAAGTTGATAATTGTGTAAATTGTGTAAATTTAGTGAAATTACAAAGCACCAGGGGTAACACGAAGTGTTTTGAATACGCACCGGGTTAGCACAAACTAAAATACACCAAAGTTAATTAAAACCACAAATTATTTGTAAAGATTAGGCAGAAAAAAAATAAATAATATTGAGAGTATAGGTCAACACAACCGATCACCAGAAAGTCACTCAAAAATGGCTGTATAAGACCATGGATTGAGTGTGCTTGACTGTAATATACCTGCTACCCAGTTGCTCGTACATCAAAATTATTTGCGGAACAAAATAGAACGGCTACAATCATATTTTGGCCGTAAAAGGCCATGGACTAACAATATTTAAGCAAAATTCAAAATCTAAAATAAAAAAAAAACAAGTAAGAATGGCTACAGTCAAGTGTTGACTGTATAAGACCATGAAATTTTCAAGGTTATGAAAAAATTCTGATTTATAAAACTGTTATTGGTAAACGTGTTTTTCAAAGAAAAATAATAAACAACACATATTATTTTCAGTTAGACGCCAAGCAGTCAAAGCAGTTGGAAAAAACACTGCTTGGAAAAAACACTGCTTGCTTGCTTGCAGTGGGCGCAGTGCAAATATATATGAAACGTAGAATAACTTTTATGTTCATTATCCGATCGGAACTAAATTTGCACCGATCGTTTAGGTGGTGATAGTTATCATTCACACCAAAACTTAATACTTCAGCTTTATTATTCCGCTTGCTATACGGTTTATCGATTTGCGGGGGCGGAAGTAGGCGTGTCCTAAATGTAATAAAAATTTTACAGCGCAGCCCAGGCGCAAGCAGTGAAAGTACGGAAAACGGAAACATGGATCACTTCTGTGTTTATCATCCGATTGAATTGTGATTTTGAGAATAGATTTATATTGTAATTATTTATGTTCATACCAAAGCAGAAAGCTATAACTTCAATACTTTTCCTAATAATCGTAAATTATTGATTTGCGTGGGCGGTGGGCGTGACATCGAAAATTGGAAATAAACTCGACCTACCTATGGTATAAAGGAACCTTCATGTGGAATTTGGTGTCTCTAGCTTTTGTTATAGCTGAGATCTAGACGTTCAAACGGACAGACCGACAGATGGACAGACAGACGGACACAGCTCAATCGACTCAGCTAGTGATCCTAAGTCAAAATATATATACTTTGTGGGGTCTGCCACGCCTCCTTCTGCCTGTTACATACATTTGCACAAACTTAGTATACCATTTTTGACCATTTTCAATGGTCGAATGGCATAAAAACTGTTATAAGGCGCGTTTGTCAAACAAAAAAAAAAAACAAAACATATAGTTTTCAGTTAGCCGCCAAGCAGTCCAAGCAGTTGAAAAAAACACTGCTTACTTGCTGGCAGTGGGCGCAGAGCAGGCCAATTGAATCACAAATGAAATTCGCACGGCTTTTGAGCACCAGGAATACTTCTCAGCTATATTCCTAGATGTCGCACAAGCATTTGACCGAGTCTGGCTGGAAGGACTTACGTATAAGATAACAAAACTGCTTCCACAGAATACACATAAACCGTTTGAATCTTATCTCTTCGCCTTCACACGACCGCGCTATCAATGCAGGAGTCCCCCAAGGTAGTGTGCTGGGCCCCGTGCTTTACACCCTATACACAGCAGATATGCCTACAAACTATCAGCTCACAACCTCTACGTTTGCTGACAATACCACAATACTCAGCCGATCCAGATGCCCATCAAAAGCAACAGAAAAACTTGCCTGTCATCTTAAAACAGTTGAAAGATGGTTTGCGGACTGGCGTATTAAGATAAACGATAAATGAACAATATGGCATCAAAATTGCACTTCTAATCAATTATTTTCGATTTACCGGTGCGGATGGGGGCGTGGCCAAATTCCAAAATAAACTTGATCAGCGTGCAATAATAACACATACTGTCACCAAATTTGGTAGTTCTAGCTCTTATAAGAGCTGAGATCTAGATTTTCACAAGGACAGACGGACAGACGGACAGACAGACAGACGGACAGACGGACATGGCTATATCGACTCGGCTGTTGATCCTGAGCCAGAATATATATACTTTATGGGGTCGGAGGTGTCTCCTTCTGCCTGTTACATACACTTTCGGTTTGAACAAAGTTATAATACCCTTCTACTCTATGTGTAGCGGGTATAACAACAAATGACGCCAAAGACGCGCAAGTTGATAATTGTGTAAATTGTGTAAATTTAGTGAAATTACAAAGCACCAGGGGTAACACGAAGTGTTTTGAATACGCACCGGGTTAGCACAAAGTAAAATACACCAAAGTTAATTAAAACCACAAATTATTTGTAAAGATTAGGCAGAAAAAAAATAAATAATATTGAGAGTATAGGTCAACACAACCGATCACCAGAAAGTCACTCAAAAATGGCTGTATAAGACCATGGATTGAGTGTGCTTGACTGTAATATACCTGCTACCCAGTTGCTCGTACATCAAAATTATTTGCGGAACAAAATAGAACGGCTACAATCATATTTTGGCCGTAAAAGGCCATGGACTAACAATATTTAAGCAAAATTCAAAATCTAAAATAAAAAAAAACAAGTAAGAATGGCTACAGTCAAGTGTTGACTGTATAAGACCATGAAATTTTCAAGGTTATGAAAAAATTCTGATTTATAAAACTGTTATTGGTAAACGTGTTTTTCAAAGAAAAATAATAAACAACACATACTATTTTCAGTTAGACGCCAAGCAGTCAAAGCAGTTGAAAAAAAACACTGCTTGGAAAAAACACTGCTTGCTTGCTTGCAGTGGGCGCAGTGCAAATATATATGAAACGTAGAATAACTTTTATGTTCATTATCCGATCGGAACTAAATTTGCACCGATCGTTTAGGTGGTGATAGTTATCATTCACACCAAAACTTAATACTTTAGCTTTATTATTCCGCTTGCTATACGGTTTATCGATTTGCGGGGGCGGAAGTAGGCGTGTCCTAAATTTAATAAAAATTTTACAGCTATGATTCACATAAGTGTTGTCACCAAATTTGGTGGCTCTAGCTTTTTTAGTGTCTGAGATAGAGGCGCTTGCAATACGGCTTTTCATTTGCGGGGGCGGAAGTAGGCGTGGCCCAAATTTTAATAAAAATTTTACAGCGAATGATTCACAAAAGTGTTGTCACCAAAATTGGTGGCTCTAGCTTTTTTAGTTTCTGATATATATTCGTTCATACAGACGGAAAGACGGACGGACGAACAGACGAACAGACAGACATGACTTAATCGACTCGGCTAGTGATCCTGAACAAGAATATTTATACTTTATGGGGTCGCAGATGCCTCCTCCTGTTACGCACATTTCGGCAAACACAATAGACCATGTATTTTTTTTTAAATCCATGGTCTAACAAGTAAGAAAGCTACAGTTGAGTTTGCTTGACTGTAATATACCTGCTCCCCTTCTGCTCGTACATCAAAATTATTTGCGGAACAATAAAGAACGGCTACAATCATATTTTGACCGTAAAAGGCCATGGACTTACAATATTTATGCAAAGTCAAAATCTAAAATAAACAAGTAAGAACGGCTACAGTCAAGTGTTGACTGTATAGGACCATGGATTTCTAAAGATTATGAAAAAATTCAGATTGAGACAAGTTAAGAAAGCTACAGCCGAGCGCGCCCGACAGTAAGATACCATTCGCCCAGTTTCGAAACAAATTATCACACATTTAATTCCATCTCTCCAAAACTCTGAAAAAGTTCATCCGCCACCTATTGTTTAAATTAGATCTGTCTTTGAATAGCGCCATCTACATGTGAAAATATAGCAATCACACGCTACGGCTGAAACTAAGCATCGTGAAGATGACGCCACGACGCGCAGCCCAGGCGCAAGCAGTGAAAGTACGGAAAACGGAAACATGGATCACTTCTGTGTTTATCGTCCGATTGAATTGTAATTTTGAGAATAGATTTATATTGTAATTATTTATATTCATACCAAAGCAGAAAGCTATAACTTCAATACTTTTCCTAATAATCGTAAATTATTGATTTGCATGGGCGGTGGGCGTGACATCGAAAATTGAAAATAAACTCGACCTACCTATGGTATAAAGGAACCTTCATATGGAATTTGGTGTCTCTAGCTTTTGTAATAGCTGAGATCTAGATGTTCAAACGGACAGACCGACAGATGGACAGACAGACGGACACAGCTCAATCGACTCAGCTAGTGATCCTAAGTCAAAATATATATACTTTGTGGGGTCTGCCACGCCTCCTTCTGCCTGTTACATACATTTGCACAAACTTAGTATACCATTTTTGACCATTTTCAATGGTCGAATGGCATAAAAACTGTTATTAAGCGCGTTTGTCAAACAAAAATAATAAACAAAACATATAGTTTTCAGTTAGACGCCAAGCAGTCCAAGCAGTTGAAAAAAACACTGCTTACTTGCTGGCAGTGGGCGCAGAGCAGGCCAATCGAATCACAAATGAAATTCGCACGGCTTTTGAGCACCAGGAATACTTCTCAGCTATATTCCTAGATGTCGCACAAGCATTTGACCGAGTCTGGCTGGAAGGACTTACGTATAAGATAACAAAACTGCTTCCACAGAATACACATAAACCGTTTGAATCTTATCTTTTCGTCTTCACACGACCGCGCTATCCATGCAGGAGTCCCCTAAGGTAGTGTGCTGGGCCCCGTGCTTTACACCCTATACACAGCAGATATGCCTACAAACTATCAGCTCACAACCTCTACGTTTGCTGACGATACCACAATACTCAGCCGATCCAGATGCCCATCAAAAGCAACAGAAAAACTTGCCTGTCATCTTAAAACAGTTGAAAGATGGTTTGCGGACTGGCGTATTTAGATAAACGAGACCAAAAGCAGACATGTAACATTCACACTGAATAGACAAACCTGCCCACCCTGTACCCTAAACAATACATTCATCCCACAATCAGACGTAGTAACATATCTTGGCGTTCACCTAGATAGACTCCTCACCTGGCGGCATAGAATCTAAAAGGACTCACATGAAGCTTAAAGCAGCCAATCTTCATTGGCTTATTAATTGCAACTCTCCCTTTAGTCTGGAATACAAAGTACTCCTTTACAATACCGTGCTGAAACCCATTTGGACATACGGCTGTGAACTATGGGGAAACACTTCAAAAACCAACATTGAAATCATACAGCGAGCTCAGTCAACGATTTTGCGAACTATCACTGGGGCACCATGGTACCTACGCAGCGAAAGCATCCATAGAGATCTCCACATAAATCTCGTCAACGAGGAAACCCAGATGAGAAAGAGTAAACATCAAGCAAAGCTTGCCGCACACGAAAATCCCCTCGCGAAATCGCTTACACAAGTCTGCAATCAGAGCCGACTGAAGCGCAACGATTCTCCAGCCCAGCAAAGAAATCCTAGGGCCGTCTATAACTAATACAATTACTTCAAATTGTAATTAATCTAAGTTATATAATAAGATTTGAATAATTATTGTTAGTCTCACAATAAGAGAAGATCCAATAAATAATTCAATAAGTTTGGAAAAAAAAGAATGTTTTATATAGCATTCGACCCTTGAAAATGGTAAGTTTGTGCAAATGTATGTAACAGGCAGAAGGAGGCGTGGCAGACCCCACAAAGTATATATATTTTGACTCAGGATCACTAACTGAGTCGATTGAGCCATGTCCGTCTGTCTATCCGTTTGAACGTCTAGATCTCAGCTATTCCAAAAGCTAGAGACACCATATTTCACATGAAGGTTCCTGTATACCATAGGTAGATCGGGTTTATTTTCAATTTTTGATGCCACGCCAAACGCCCACGCAAATCGATCATTTTCTTTTATCATCATCGATTACCGATTCTTCGTTTCAGCCGTAGCGTGTGTAAAGCTATGCCGTTTTCACATGTAGATGGGGCTATTCAAAGATAGATCTAATTTAAACAATAGGTGGCGGATAAACTTGTGCAGAGTTTTTTAATGGAATTAAATGTGTGATAATTTGTTTCGAAATGGCGAATGGTATCTTACTGTCGGGCGCGCTCGACTGTAGCTTTCTTTACTTGTTATACCCGCTACTCATAGAGTAGAAGGGTATTATAACTTTGTTCAAACCGAAAATGTATGTAACAGGCATAAGGAGACACCTCCGACCCCATAAAGTATATATATTCTGGCTCAGGATCAACAGCCGAGTCGATATAGCCATGTCCGTCTGTCCGTCTGCCTGTCCGTGTGAAAATCTAGATCTCAGCTATTATAAGAGCTAGGACAACCAAATTTGGTGACAATATGTGTTATTATTGCACGCTGATCAAGTTTATTTTGGATTTTGGCCACGCCCCCTTCCGCCCCCGCAAATCGAAAAAACATTGATAACAAGTGCAATTTTGATGCCATGTTGTTCATTTTCGATTTACGTGATAACTACAGCCAGCCAGATGATCTCTGAAAATTTGGTAACAATCGGATAATAAACACAGAAGTTATTCAGCTTAACGTTTTCCAGGCGCCACTGTGCTGCGCATCGCGTGATCAATAGCGTGTGTTTCTGTATATGTTTCTGATAAAAAGGCCATGGACTTTCAATATTATTGCAAAGTCAAATCTAAAATAATAAAAAGTAAGAAAGCTACAGTCGAGTGTGCTCGACTGTAATATACCCGCTACATTTTAATTTTTAATGCGGGCGGGACTCGAACCCGTAAATGCATAATAGTACTGTTCGTTTTGCAGTCCACAACTTAACCCATTTCACCACCGTACACGCACACATGATTCGGCACAATGCTGCAAGCAGCGCTGCCGGCAGCGCTGCTTACAGCTATGGAAATCGTTAAGCTGAATAACTTCTGTGTTTATTATCCGATTGTTACCAAATTTTCAGAGATCATTTGGCTAGCTATAGTTATCATGAAAACCAAAAATGAACAATATGGCATCAAAATTGCGCTTGTAATCAATGTTTTTTCGATTTACTGGGGCGGAAGGGGGCGTGGCCAAAATCCAAAATAAACTTGATCAGCGTGCAATAATAATACATACTGTCACCAAATTTGGTAGTCCTAGCTCTTATAATAGCTGAGATCTAGATTTTCACACGGACAGACAGACGGACAGACGGACATGGCTATATCGACTCGGCTGTTGATCCTGAGCCAGAATATATATACTTTATGGGGTCGGAGGTGTCTCCTTCTGCCTGTTACATACATTTTCGATTTGAACAAAGTTATAATACCCTTCTACTCTATGAGTAGCGGTTATAAAAATGAACCAAATAATTTAATTTACATTAAGATTAAAATTAAAATTTAAAATTAAGATAATAATATAATAATAAAATAATATACCAGTGATAGATAATATTAAAATTTAATAACAAAAGTTTAACTACTAGTCTGGATAAACAAAGGAATAATTAAAATTTTATTTATGTAAGGACATCTAACATTTGTTGCTAAAGGATTGGGGAAAACCCAGAAAACCCCAATCAGATCAGAAAAGTTAGTTGTTATTACGCGCCATCGACCGGAGGAAACGTAAAAAAAAATAACTGACTTAAGATACTAAGTAGCAGTATATATTTAGGTTAAGGATATAGAAGAAAACGAGGAAATACATTAATAAGTACTAATTTCTAAATTGTAAGTCTACAGAATTTGTGTTAGCCATGATGAAATATAAGTTATTATAGTTCGAACAACAGCCGAGTCCATCTGTCCGTCAGTGTGAAAATCTAGATCTCAGCTATTATATGAGCTCGAACTACCAAATTTGGTGACAAAATGTGTTATTATTGCACGCTGATTAAGTTTATATCGGATTTTGGCCACGCCCCCTTCCGCTCCCGTAAATCGAAAAAATTGATTACAAGCGCAATTTTGATGCCATATTGTTCATTTTCGGTTTATATGATAACTATAGCTAGCCAGATAATCTCAGTTTTGGTAATAATCGGATAATTAACACAGAAGTTATTCAGCTTAACGTTTTCCAGCATTGTGCCGAATAGTGTGTGCGTGTACGGTGGTGAAACAAACAGTACTATTATGCATGCACCAAAAATTAAATGTGAGAAAAAATGTTTGTTTGGTATATTTGAGTAAAGTGAATAGTTATTAATATTATATAAAACAAATAAATAAATCGAAGCGAAAGAGACGCTCTGTGCGATGCACCATCGCTCGAATACATATTTTGTGTTTGAAGTGGTATACGCAATTAGTTTTACATCTTCAAACAAAAGACCAAAAACAATATACAAACAAAAAGAATCACTATGAGCCAGAATGACACTCGCGCTCAGCGACAACGCGAGCAAGACGATCGCCGGCTCTCATTGCAACGAAACAACGCGTACTTCTCATACGTCTCCGCGTCTTATGCAGACAGCGAGCGGTCATTCACCCCTAACCCTACAAATTTACCTTTGCCAGCAACTCAAGAAAGAGCGCGTTCTTGCTCTCCCTCACTTCTAGCTTCGTCACAAAACCCGCAAGCTCCAAACACTTGCGAAATTTCTCTACGCTTACCTATGGTGACTAGTACTGTGCCAACAACAACCAGCAACTGCAATCACAACAACAACTGGAACGGTATCGTCAGCTCGTTCAATTTCGTCGACGCAAGAACTTGCTCTCACTGAGCTAGCCATCAAAACAAATACACAACTTAACGGTTCTGCTGCGCTATCGGAAAACCAAAACATAAACAAGAACGCCAGGTCGATCATACAAACTGGAATGGATCTCTACATAACAATAAAAAGAAAACTTAGCCCTCAAAATAACAAAAACCAACAAACAGAAAACAAGTCAAAAATTACACGAGACAATGCTAGCATGCTCACTAAGAAAACGCCAGCAAACACCAATAGATTTTGAGCTGCTGGCAAATTCTACTCATAAAAATATACAAACGGCAAAGTCATCCAAAGAGGAACCTAAGAAGGTCAAGCCTCCTCCAATATACATTCGGGAAAAAAGCTCAGGTGCATTAGTGAACAAAATAGCCACACTAATAGGAGAAAAATCATTTTACGTAATCCCCCTAAGAAAAGGGAACATAAATGAAACAAAAGTTCAAACTGAAACTGAGGCTAGCCATTGTATTCTAACCAAATTCCTGGATGATGCAGGAAAAAACTTTTATACTTACCAGCTAAAAAGCACAAAGGGCCTACAGGTTGTTCTCAAAGGGATTAAAGCAAATGTTTCGACTATTGAAATCGTAGAAGTGCTGAAGAAAAAGAACTTTAATGCAAAAAGAGTCATAAGCATACTTAACAAGAATAAGGAGCCACAGCTAATGTTCAAAATCGAGTTGGAGCCAGACAGCCAGATTCTGAAAAATAATGAAGTTCACCCAATCCAAAAGTTACAGCTCCTACTGCATCGGCGTATCACAGTGGAAGAGCCACACAAGCGCAATCGCCCAGTGCAGTGCACTAACTGCCAAGAATATGGCCACACTAAGGCTTACTGTACTCTGAAATCTATTTGCATAATCTGTAGTGAAGCTCATAGCACAGCGAACTGCCATAAGAACAAGGAAAACACCTCTGTAAAAATGTGCAGCAACTGCGGTGAAAGTCACACAGCGAATTGACGTGGCTGTGTGTAGTGTATAAGGAACTAAAGAGACGCCTTAACAAGCGTGGAGAATCAACACGTGCTCAGGCCACCCGTATCAGTCACACTCCGCCACAACCGGGCCCGTCTTACACGGCACCCCCTCCTACACTTCTCACCAATCCTAGCGTTTGCTTCGCTAGTGCCCTAAAATCGGGAATTAAATTCGTGAGCCCGAAAACACAAAACTCGACTACTACGCGGGAAGAATAGAAAATAACAACTTTGAATGAACAAACGCAGCATATATCAACTGGCATTGAAACGATGATGATCTCACTCCAGCAAACTCTAAAAGAATTTATGACATTCATGCAAACCACAATGCAAGAGCTTATGCGAAACCAAACACGCTGTTACAGCTTCTTGTGTCATCAAAATCAGTATAATGTCTCCACTTCAAATATCTATGTGGAACGCGAATGGCGTTTCACGGCATAAACTCGAACTTGCCCAGTTCTTATCCGAAAAAAATATTGACGTCATGCTTCTCTCCGAGACACATCTAACAGACAAGTACAACTTCCATATTCCAGGATACCTATTCTATGCCACAAACCATCAGGACGGCAAAGCCCATGCCTGGCATACTTATTATGAGCGCATCAAACACCACCTTCATAATAGAACTAAAATGGACTACCTGCAATCCACTTTCATAAGCATGAAATCCAGCAACGGCCCCGTCACTCTGGTCGCAGTCTACTGCCCGCCTCATTTTGCAGTTTCTGAGGATCAATTCTTGGACTTTTTCAACTCACTCGGTGAGCGATTTATAGCGGCCGGTGACTACAATGCCAAGCACACGCACTGGGGATCACGTCTTTTGAACCCAAAGGGCAAATAACTTTACAACGCGCTCATTAAGCCGCGAAATAAGCTCGATTATATGACTCCGGGTAGGCCTACATACTGGCCAGTTGATCCAAATAAGCTCCCGGATCTCATCGATTTTGCAATAACACGAAAAATCCCAAGAAATAATATTACGACCGAGTCCCTTGCAGAACTATCATCTGATCACTTTTCAGTTCTACTTATTCTCAGGCATCGACCACATACAACTGAGCAGCCCCACAGGCTAGCAGGCAACAGTACCAACTCGGGAAGGTACACGAAATATGTTTGTACACACATGGAACCAACTCAAACAGTGAATACCGATGAGGATGTTGATCGCCTGGCCGAATCGGTGGAGGAAACGTTTATTGCTGCAGCCAAGGCCTCTACAACTCCAGCCACACACAAAATGACAAATCATACCAAGATAAATCGCGAAATTGAACAGCTAGTACTTGAAAAACAAAGACTAAGAAGAGAATAGCAGAATCACAGATTCCCAAAGGCTAAAGAACAACTAAAAATAGCAACACGTAGACTAACCAGGGCACTTAAGCTCGAAGAAGAAAACGACCAGCATCTATACATCAAACAACTATCGCTTACCAGCAAAAAGAACCCTTTGTGGAAGGCACACAAAAATAAAAGCTACAGTCGAGTGTGCTCGACTGTAATATACCCGCTACCCAGCTGCTTGTACATAATTTATTTGCGGAACAAAAAAACGGCTACAATCATATTTTGACCGTAAAAGGCTATGGACTTACAATATTTATGCAAAGTCAAAATATAAAATAAAAAAAAAACATTTTTGCACACATTTAATTTTTAATGCGGGCGGGACTCGAACCCGTAAATGCATAATAGTACTGTTCGTTTTGCAGTCCACAACTTAACCCATTTCACCACCGTACACGCACACATGATTCGGCACAATGCTGCAAGCAGCGCTGCTGGCAATCGTTAAGCTGAATAACTTCTGTGTTTATTATCCGATTGTTACCAAATTTTCAGAGATCATTTGGCTAGCTATAGTTATCATGAAAACCAAAAATGAACAATATGGCATCAAAATTGCGCTTGTAATCAATGTTTTTTCGATTTACGGGGGCGGAAGGGGGCGTGGCCAAAATCCAAAATAAACTTGATCAGCGTGCAATAATAATACATACTGTCACCAAATTTGGTAGTCCTAGCTCTTATAATAGCTGAGATCTAGATTTTCACACGGACAGACAGACGGACAGACGGACAGACGGACAGACGGACATGGCTATATCGACTCGGCTGTTGATCCTGAGCCAGAATATATATACTTTATGGGGTCGGAGGTGTCTCCTTCTGCCTGTTACATACATTTTCGATTTGAACAAAGTTATAATACCCTTCTACTCTATGAGTAGCGGTTATAAAAATGAACCAAATAATTTAATTTACATTAAGATTATTAAAATTTAAAATTAAGATAATAATATAATAATAAAATAATATACCAGTGATAGATAATATTAAAATTTAATAACAAAAGTTTAACTACTAGTCTGGATAAACAAAGGAATAATTAAAATTTTATTTATGCAAGGACATCTAACATTTGTTGCTAAAGGATTGGGGAAAACCCAGAAAACCCCAATCAGATCAGAAAAGTTAGTTGTTATTACGCGCCATCGACCGGAGGAAACGTAAAAAAAAATAACTGACTTAAGATACTAAGTAGCAGTATATATGTAGGTTAAGGATATAGAAGAAAACGAGGAAATACATTAATAAGTACTAATTTCTACACAGATGAGAAAGAATTCAAAATTGTAAGTCTACAGAATTTGTGTTAGCCATGATGAAATATAAGTTATTATAGTTCGAACAACAGACGAGTCGGTCTGTCCGTCAGTGTGAAAATCTAGATCTCAGCTATTATATGAGCTCGAACTACCAAATTTGGTGACAAAATGTGTTATTATTGCACGCTGATTAAGTTTATATCGGATTTTGGCCACGCCCCCTTCCGCTCCCGTAAATCGAAAAAAATTGATTACAAGCGCAATTTTGATGCCATATTGTTCATTTTCGGTTTATATGATAACTATAGCTAGCCAGATAATCTCAGTTTTGGTAATACTCGGATAATTAACACAGAAGTTATTCAGCTTAACGTTTTCCAGCATTGTGCCGAATAGTGTGTGCGTGTACGGTGGTGAAACAAACAGTACTATTATGCATGCACCAAAAATTAAATGTGAGAAAAAATGTTTGTTTGGTATATTTGAGTAAAGTGAATAGTTATTAATATTATATAAAACAAATAAATAAATCGAAGCGAAAGAGACGCTCTGTGCGATGCACCATCGCTCGAATACATATTTTGTGTTTGAAGTGGTATACGCAATTAGTTTTACATCTTCAAACAAAAGACCAAAAACAATATACAAACAAAAAGAATCACTATGAGCCAGAACGACACTCGCGCTCAGCGACAACGCGAGCAAGACGATCGCCGACTCTCATTGCAACGAAACAACGCGTACTTCTCATACATATCCGCGACCTATGCAGACAGCGAGCGGTCATTCACCCCTAACCCGACAAATTTACCTTTGCCAGCAACTCAAGAAAGAGCGCGTTCTTGCTCTCCCTCACTTCTAGCTTCGTCACAAAACCCGCAAGCTCCAAACACTTGCGAAATTTCTCTACGCTTACCTATGGTGACTAGTACTGTGCCAACAACAACCAGCAACTGCAATCACAACAACAACTGGAACGGTATCGTCAGCTCGTTCAATTTCGTCGACGCAAGAACTTGCTCTCACTGAGCTAGCCATCAAAACAAATACACAACTTAACGGTTCTGCTGCGCTATCGGAAAACCAAAACATAAACAAGAACGCCAGGTCGATCATACAAACTGGAATGGATCTCTACATAACAATAAAAAGAAAACTTAGCCCTCAAAATAACAAAAACCAACAAACAGAAAACAAGTCAAAAATTACACGAGACAATGCTAGCATGCTCACTAAGAAAACGCCAGCAAACACCAATAGATTTGAGCTGCTGGCAAATTCTACTCATAAAAATATACAAACGGCAAAGTCATCCAAAGAGGAACCTAAGAAGGTCAAGCCTCCTCCAATATACATTCGGGAAAAAAGCTCAGGTGCATTAGTGAACAAAATAGCCACACTAATAGGAGAAAAATCATTTTACGTAATCCCCCTAAGAAAAGGGAACATAAATGAAACAAAAGTTCAAACTGAAACTGAGGCTAGCCATCGTATTCTAACCAAATTCCTGGATGATGCAGGAAAAAACTTTTATACATACCAGCTAAAAAGCACAAAGGGCCTACAGGTTGTTCTCAAAGGGATTAAAGCAAATGTTTCGACTATTGAAATCGTAGAAGTGCTGAAGAAAAAGAACTTTAATGCAAAAAGGGTCATAAGCATACTTAACAAAAATAAGGAGCCACAGCTAATGTTCAAAATCGAGTTGGAGCCAGACAGCCAGATTCTGAAAAATAATGAAGTTCACCCAATCCAAAAGTTACAGCTCCTACTGCATCGGCGTATCACAGTGGAAGAGCCACACAAGCGCAATCGCCCAGTGCAGTGCACTAACTGCCAAGAATATGGCCACACTAAGGCTTACTGTACTCTGAAATCTATTTGCATAATCTGTAGTGAAGCTCATAGCACAGCGAACTGCCATAAGAACAAGGAAAACACCTCTGTAAAAATGTGCAGCAACTGCGGTGAAAGTCACACAGCGAATTGACGTGGCTGTGTGTAGTGTATAAGGAACTAAAGAGACGCCTTAATAAGCGTGGAGAATCAACACGTGCTCAGGCCACCCTTATCAGTCACACTCCGCCACAACCGGGCCCGTCTTACACGGCACCCCCTCCTACACTTCTCACCAATCCTAGCGTTTGCTTCGCTAGTGCCCTAAAATCGGGAATTAAATTCGTGAGCCCGAAAACACAAAACTCGACTACTACGCGGGAAGAATAGAAAATAACAACTTTGAATGAACAAACGCAGCATATATCAACTGGCATTGAAACGATGATGATCTCACTCCAGCAAACTCTAAAAGAATTTATGACATTCATGCAAACCACAATGCAAGAGCTTATGCGAAACCAAACACGCTGTTACAGCTTCTTGTGTCATCAAAATCAGTATAATGTCTCCACTTCGAATATCTATGTGGAACGCGAATGGCGTTTCACGGCATAAACTCGAACTTGCCCAGTTCTTATCCGAAAAAAATATTGACGTCATGCTTCTCTCCGAGACACATCTAACAGACAAGTACAACTTCCATATTCCAGGATACCTATTCTATGCCACAAACCATCAGGACAGCAAAGCCCATGCCTGGCATACTTATTATGAGCTCATCAAACACCACCTTCATAATAGAACTAAAATGGACTACCTGCAATCCACTTTCATAAGCATGAAATCCAGCAACGGCCCCGTCACTCTGGTCGCAGTCTACTGCCCGCCTCATTTTGCAGTTTCTGAGGATCAATTCTTGGACTTTTTCAACTCACTCGGTGAGCGATTTATAGCGGCCGGTGACTACAATGCCAAGCACACGCACTGGGGATCACGTCTTTTGAACCCAAAGGGCAAATAACTTTACAACGCGCTCATTAAGCCGCGAAATAAGCTCGATTATATGACTCCGGGTAGGCCTACATACTGGCCAGTTGATCCAAATAAGCTCCCGGATCTCATCGATTTTGCAATAACACGAAAAATCCCAAGAAATAATATTACGACCGAGTCCCTTGCAGAACTATCATCTGATCACTTTTCAGTTCTACTTATTCTCAGGCATCGACCACATACAACTGAGCAGCCCCACAGGCTAGCAGGCAACAGTACCAACTCGGGAAGGTACACGAAATATGTTTGTACACACATGGAACCAACTCAAACAGTGAATACCGATGAGGATGTTGATCGCCTGGCCGAATCGGTGGAGGAAACGTTTATTGCTGCAGCCAAGGCCTCTACAACTCCAGCCACACACAAAATGACAAATCATACCAAGATAAATCGCGAAATTGAACAGCTAGTACTTGAAAAACGAAGACTAAGAAGAGAATGGCAGAATCACAGATCCCCAAAGGCTAAAGAACAACTAAAAATAGCAACACGTAGACTAACCAGGGCACTTAAGCTCGAAGAAGAAAACGACCAGCATCTATACATCAAACAACTATCGCTTACCAGCAAAAAGAACCCTTTGTGGAAGGCACACAAAAATATTCAGCCACCAGCAGAAACAATCGGAAGCTGGATACGCAGCGAAGAAGATAGAGCTAATGCGTTCGCCGATCACCTTCAGAAAGTATTTCAACCAAATTCTGCTAGCAACTCATTTGTCCTACCTGCAGTAACTAAAATCATGCCACCAATAAATCCAATAACATTTAGCCAATGTGAGATAGCATCTATCATAAAAGATCTTAAGCCCAAAAAATCACCTGGACATGACTTGGTGACACCAAAAATGATCATAGAACTCCCACCGTGTGCGGTTCTGACCTTATGCCATCTCTTCAACGGTATTATGAAACTTCGATACTATCCTCAAAGGTGTAAAAATGCGATCATAGTGATAATTCCCAAGCCAAGCAAAGATAACAGTCAACCATCATCCTATAGACCAATCAGTCTTCTAACGTGTCTCTCGAAACTGTTTGAAAAGGCACTTTTAAAATACCTAGCAACCTACCTAAGAAGGCGAAATACACCCCAACATTGAAATCATACAGCGAGCTCAGTCAACGATTTGCGAACTATCACTGGGGCACCATGGTACCTACGCAGCGAAAGCATCCATAGAGACCTCCACATAAATCTCGTCAACGAGGAAACCCAGATGAGAAAGAGTAAACATCAAGCAAAGCTTGCCGCACACGAAAATCCCCTCGTGAAATCGCCTACACAAGTCTGCAATCAGAGCCGACTGAAGCGCAAAGATTCTCCAGCCCAGCAAAGAAATCCTAGGGCCGTCTATAACTAATACAATTACTTCAAATTGTAATTAATCTAAGTTATATAATAAGATTTGAATAATTATTGTTAGTCTCACAATAAGAAAAGATCCAATAAATAACGCAATAAGCTTGAAAAAAAAAATGTTTTATACACCATTCGACCATTGAAAACAGGCAGAAGGAGGCGTGGCAGACCCCATAAAGTATTTATATTTTAACTCAGGATCACTAGCTGAGTCGATTGAGCCATGTCCGTCTGTCTGTCCGTCTGTCCGTTTGAACGTCTAGATCTCAGCTATTACAAAAGCTAGGGACACCATATTTCACATGAAGGTTCCTGTATACCATAGGTAGATCGAGTTTACTTTCAATTTTTGATGCCTCGCCCACCGCCCACGCAAATCGATAATTTACGATTATCAGGAAAAGTATTGAAGTTACAGCTTTCTGTTGGTATAAACATAGATAATTACAATATAAATCTATTTCCCAAATTACAATCCAATCGGATGATAAACACAGAAGTTATCCATGCGCCTGTGCTGCGCGTCCTGACGTCATCGTCACGATGCTTCGTTTCAGCCGTAGCATGTGCTATGCAGTTTTCCCATGTAGATGGCGCTATTCATAAATAGATCTAATTTAATTATTGCAAAGTCAAATCTAAAATAGTAACAAGTAAAGAAAGCTACAGTCAGCGCATCCATTTGCCCAGTTTCAAAAATAATTATTTATTTAACGTCAACTAATGGCAGTCGACACAAAATTAAAGAAAGATTTAGATTATTTAAAAATATGAACCAAATAATTTTAAATTTTAATTTTAAATTAATACAATAATGATACTAAGATAATATTGAAATTTAATAACAAAATTTAACTACTAGTCTGGATAAACAAAGCAATAATTAAAATGTTATTTATTTAAGGAGATCTAACATTTGTTGCTAAAGGATTGGGAAAACCCAGAAAAACCCAATCAGTTCAGAAAAGTTAGTTGTTATTACGCCCCATCGATCGGAGGAAACGTAAAAAAAAACAAGTAACAAAGCTACATTCGAGTGTCCTCGACTGTAGTATACCCGCTAACCAGCTGCTCGTACATTAAAATTATTTATGGAATAATAAACAACTGCCACTATCATATTTTGACCGTAAAAGGCCATGGACTTACAATATTTATGCAAACTCAAAATCTAAAATAAAAAAATAATTTTTTGCACTCATTTAATTTTTGATGCGGGTGGGACTCAAACCCATAAATGCATTATAGTTCTGTTCGTTATACAGTCCACAACTTAACCTATTTTACCACCGTACACGCACACACTATTCGGCACAATCTGCAAGCAGTGCAAAAGGAGTAAAACGTATTGAAAACGTATAATTTTTATTCAGGTACCAAAAAAATCCAATATTTATCACTTAAACAGTAAAAACAAGTAAGAAAGCTACATTCGAGTGTGCTCGACTGTAGTATACCCGCTACCCAGCTGCTCGTACATCAAAATTATTTGCGGAACAATAAAGAAAGGCTACAATCATATTTTGACCGTAAAAGGCCATGGACTTACAATATTTAAGCAAAGTCAAAATCTAAAATAAAAAAAATAATTTTTTGCACACATTTAACTTTTGATGAGGGTGGGACTCGAACCCATTTATGCATATTAGTTTCGTTCGTTATGCAGTCCACAACTTAGCCCATTTCACCACCGTACACGCACACACTATTCGGCACAATGCTGCAAGCAGCGCTGCCGGCAAAAGGAGTAAAAAGTATTGAAAACGTATAACTTTTATTCAGGTACCACAAAAATCCAAGATTTATCACTTAAACAGTAAAAAAAAATAATAATTCTACCTGTTGTGGACTATAAATCGAATACGTGCATGTAAAAAACGATAATTAATACCTCTTTATATACTTGAATGGAAAGTGTTCTGGAGCACTCCAACTTTTAATAAATTTTGTTAAAAAAACGACCGATAGGTTCTATGGCATCTATACGATGTATCGGTCCGTACCGGCTCGTTCCGACTTATTTACAGCGGGCAGCAATAAGAAACATGTATACAAAGTTTCATGAAGGTAGCTCAAAAAGGGAGGCAAAAACTTTTATTTGCAAAAAATAAGAAAAGTTCGATCTCCCCCACCATGACACGCATGCATGCGGAATCGAACCTTGGACCCATTACCTAAGTTGTCCACCACTTCTCCATTCGGTCATTAAGCCATTACGCAAATTTTGACAAAGTTATATTATGAGACCATTCGGAAATTCTTGCACGACAAAAACAAAGTCTGAATGCATGATGCGTGTTGTTGTTGCTATTTATTCATAAATAATAATCATAAACATATAATTATGATTAGAGAGCTGATTTAAGAGACTGTCACTTCTCCACTTGTTAACTAAGTTCATTGTGAGCCATTAAAAAATGTTTAAATAAAATGCACCACCAATTAAAGCATATTCAAAAATTAAAGTATAAGTTCTTAAAAAAAATAAGAAAAAGCTTAAGCGGCATGAACTGGGAATCGAATCACCGGCCTGTCGGTTCAGGAGTTCATCGCTTTTTCACTAAGCTACTGACGCTGTTATCCAACAACTGCAAAAATTTGCATTGTATGGCATTCTTATTATTTCCTGTACAAATAAAGAATTTGCTCTGCCAGAAGCGCGGTTTACAGCTAGGGAAAACGTTAAACTGAATAGCTTCTTTGTTTATTATCCGATTGTTACCTAATTTTCACAGATCATCAGGCTAGCTATAATTATCATATGGACCAATATGGCATCAAAATTGCGCTTGTAATCAATTTTTTTCGATTTACAGGGGCGGAAGGGGGCGTGGCCAAAATTCAAAATAAACTTGATCTTCTACTCTATGAGTAGCGGGTAAAAAAGAAAACATTTTTGCACACATTTAATTTTTGATGCGGGCGGGAACCCGTAAATGCATAGTAGTACTGTTCGTTTTGCAGTCCACAACTTAACCCATTTCACCACCGTACACGCACACACGATTCGGCACAATGGAAAACGTTAAGCTGAATAACTTCTGTGTTTATTATCCGATTGTTACCAAACTTTTAGAGATCATCTGCCTAGATATAGTTGTCATGTAAACCGAAAATGATCAATATGTCATCAAAATTACGCGTGTAATCAATGTTTTTTTTCGATTTACAGGGGCGGAAGGGGCGTAGCGAAAATCCAAAATAATCTTGATCAGCGTGCAATAATAACACATACTGTCACCAAATTTGGTAGTCCTAGCTCTTATAATAGCTGAGATCTAGATTTTCACTCGGACAATAGCTGAGATCTAGATTTTCACACGGACAGACAGACGGACAGACACACAGACGGACAGACGGACATGGCTATATCGACTCGGCTGCTGATCCTGAGCCAGAATATAAATACTTTATGGGGTCGGAGGTGTCTTCTTCTGCCTGTTACATACATTTTCGGTTTGAACAAAGTTATAATACCCTTCTACTCTATGAGTAGCGGGTATAATCAGACTAATCAAACTGTTATAAGTAAACGTGTTTTTTCAAAGAAATATAATAAACAACACATACAATTTTCAGTTAGATGCCAAGCAGTCCAAGCAGTTGCTTGCTTGCAGTGGGCGCAGTGCAAATCTATATGAAACGATGAATAATTTTTATGTTTATTATCATACAGTTATAGTTATCAAAACTGAATACTGTAGCTTTCTTATTGCGCTTGTTATACGGTTTATCGATTTGCTGGGGCGGAAGTAGGCGTGGCCAAAATTTTAATAAAAATTTTACAGCGTATGATTAACATAAGTGTTGTCACCAATTTTGGTGGCTCTAGCTTTTTTAGTTTTTGAGATATAGGCGCTTGCAATACGGTTTTTCGATTTGCGGCGCGGAAGTAGGCGAGGCCCAAATTTTAATAAAAATGTTACAGCGTATGATTCACATAAGTGTTGTAACCAAATTTGGTGGCTCTAGCTATTTTAGTTTTTCAGATATAGGCGTTCATACAGACGGACAGACAAACAGACAGACATGGCTTAATCGACTCGGCTAGTGATCCTGAGTAAGAATATATAGACTTTATGGGGTCGCAGATGCCTCCTTCTACCTGTTACGCACATTTCGACAAACACACTAGACCATGTATTTTTTTAAAATCCATGGTCTAATAAAAAATAGTTTTACAATACAAAATGACATAATTAATAATAATAATAATAATATAAATTCCAATAAATGTAGATATGGTAAATCTATGTACATATTATTCTATTAGGATTATTATTGATTTTAAAAGTTTTGACTTTTGCTTACATGGAAGTTGTCTTTGACCAGAAATAAAAGGGTCGGAGCTTAAAAACAATCTATTAAGTAGGTCGGTGTTTGTTAGGACACGTGAAATTTTACGGGTATGCTTAAGCCTAAATATTTTTATGTCTTTATTTCTGGATTCTGCACCTTCTTCAGAAAGTTCTCCGATTGACACTTTACAATTTTAAAAATTCAGGAGCGTGAATTAATATATTATGCAGGAGAAAGGTAATACCATGGATATTTTTGAACAAGTCCTTTTGCAGTTTCCAATGCATAGACTCCGAATTTTTCTGGATTTATATAATATCCTGATGATAATCCTTGCAATAGTGTTGCACATCTTAAAATTAGTTCTTCAAATCTGGATTACCAAAAAATTTTCTTGCCGTATTCCCGTCGTTAGATGTTAAACTTCCTCCAGACTTAGGTTTATTTACTATAAGGCCCATTTTTTGACGAAACTCAGACTGAATAAATTGTTTGCGTATTTAAAATTGGTTTTTTGCTTCCTCAGAACGTATCTGCCAAATTTTAAGATCCAAACGGTACGACACGTGGATGCAGTACTCAAAAAAAACATATATATATGCCTGTGACGGTGAGAGCCCAAATTCAAATCGTTCTTCATATACTTTTCTAAGAAGGCATTCCCCCAAATTATTCATCTGAGTTGGGCTTGCTTCGCAAATGCAACACTTTGCTGATGATGTTTCGGTTAGAGCATTTCATATTTTGCAATCGACCATGGTGAGCTGCAAGGAATGTTCTACTTAAATTTTCCTATTTTCTGTGACAAAAATGGTGTTTTCTAGCTGGTCAATTTTAGTTTGGAAATATTTCTCTTCCTTAAGTTCAGTAGTTTCCTTCTTGAATTGAAATCTTATTGGTCTGCATGGTCGAGGATTTTTCCAAATAATCTGAGGATTTTTTGACTTTGTAATAAGACTGAGCGGCACGTACGATGTAACAAACAAGCTATTATCTTCGAGATCTGTAAAGTCCTAATTGTAGAATAATAATAAAAATAATTGAAGTAATTGTTCAGATAAATAAATTTGAAAATTTTACAATAATAATTATTGGTAAAATTAAAGCAATTTCTACATCAAAAATTAAAAAAATAATTGTAATTAAAAAAAATCGCAAGGAAAAAGGAAGACGAGATGATGATTTTGGATCAAATCCACGTTCAAATGGTGATCTGACCCCACATTCCTATTAAAATAACATTGTTTACTGAATCTGCTTCAATATTATTGATTATTGAAAGTTCGAATCAACAAATATTGATGTTTTGTTAAACCGACTTCAACCAACAGTGACAAACCTTCTTCAACATTTGCCTGGGATTGTTCTCTTTGTGAACGCACCTCAGAAGACCTCAAAAAAGAAGCAGCAGTCCAATTTGGAAATTTCAGCTACCCGTCTCTGCTTTGTCCTCTTTGAGCAATCCTCAAAGTCAACTTTCGGTCGACCTCATTCACCATTACCTTTTCCAATATCATTTCTACATAACAAAATGCTCTCCTGCTTATTGAGCCATTCAGAGTGTACTCCGACAGTCGTCACCTTACTTCTTTCACATTTCGTCCAAAATTCGGCTAATTTTTTGCAAATATAATTAGTGAAGTTTGTTATTCTGCAAACTTCTGTCACTTCCACCATATCTTCAACAAATTTATGTACGCAATTTGCCACATTTTGCGCTTTTTGTGCATTGAGACCCTTTTCCGTGCACCATATCTCAAATATGTCCATGCGTGAAAAAACTCAAAATGTGCCTAACAGTAAAGTAAATAACAGAGTATTAACAAGTAAGAAAGCTACAGTCGAGGCTGCTCGACTGTAATATACCCGCTACCCAGCTGCTTGTACATAATTTATTTGCGGAACAAAAAAACGGCTGCAATCATATTTTGACCGTAAAAGGCTATGGACTTATAATATTTATGCAAAGTCAAAATATAAAATAAAAACAAGTAAGAAAGCTACAGTCAAGTGTGCTCGACTGTAATATACCCGCTACCCAGCTGCTCGTACATCATTTATTTGCGGAACAAAAAAAAACGGCTACAATCATATTTTAACCCTAAAAGACCATGGACTTACAATATTTATGCAAAGTCAAAATATAAAATAAAAAGAAACAAGTAAGAAAGCTACAGTCGAGTGTGCTCGACTGTAATATACCCGCTACCCAGCTGCTCGAACATCATTTATTTGCGGAACAAAAAAAACGGCTACAATCATATTTTGTCTGTAAAAGGCTATGGACTTACAATATTTATGCAAAGTCAAAATCTAAAAAAAAAAAAAAACATTTTTGCACACATTTAATTTTTGATGCGGGCAGGACTCGAAACCGTAAATGCATAAAAGTACTGTTCGTTTTGCAGTCCACAACTTAACCCATTTCATCAACGCACACGCACACACGATTCGGTACAATGCTGACAGCAGCGATGCCGGCAGCGCTGCTTACAGTTATGGAAAACGTTAGGCTGAATAACTTCTGTGTTTATTATCCGATTGTTACCAAATTTTCAGAGATCATCTGGCTAACTATAATTATCATGTTAACCGAAAATGAACAATATGGCATCAAAATTGCACTTGTAATCAATGTTTTATCGATTTACGGGAGCGGAAGGGGGCGTGGCCAAAATCCAAAATAAACTTGATCAGCGTGAATTAATAACACATATTGTCATCAAATTTGGTAGTCCTAGCTTTTATAATAGCTGAGATCTAGATTTTCACACGGACAGACAGACGGACAGACGGACATGGCTATATCGACTCGGCTGTTGATCCTGAGCCAGAATATATATGCTTTATGGGGTCGGAGGTGTCTCCTTCTGCCTGTTACATACATTTTCGGTTTGAACAAAGTTATAATACCCTTCTACTCTATAAGTAGCGGGTATAAACATTAACGCGATCACAACAACAAACCAAACGCAGCGCTGTAACAAGAAATTAGACATTGGAATAAAGGAAGACAGCGTTAGTGTATTTCATTTTTAAGTACTTTGCTGCAAAAGTCCTAACTTTTTCTTTTATCAAAAAACATTGACAAATACACAAGTTAAGGCTTCATTAAGGAAATCAGGGGGGAACACAACTAAAACTTTAACAAAAGATAAACACGTAAGAAAGGCTACAGTCAAGTGTTGACTGTATAAGACCATGGATTGTTTAAGATTATGAAAAAAACAATAAAAAGCTACATTCGAGTGTATTCGACTGTAATATACCCGCTACCCAGCTGCTCGTACATCAAAATTATTTGCGGAACTATAAATAACGGCCACAATCATATTTTGACCGTAAATGGCCATGAACTTACAATAATTATGCAAAGTCAAAATCTAAAATAAAACAAGTAAGAAAGCTACAGTCGAGTGTGCTCGACTGTAATATACCCGCTACCCAGCTGCTTGTACATAATTTATTTGCGGAACAAAAAAACGGCTACAATCATATTTTGACCGTAAAAGGCTATGGACTTATAATATTTATGCAAAGTCAAAATATAAAATAAAAACAAGTAAGAAAGCTACAGTCAAGTATGCTCGACTGTAATATACCCGCTACCCAGCTGCTCGTACATCATTTATTTGCGGAACAAAAAAAACGGCTACAATCATATTTTAACCCTAAAAGACCATGGACTTACAATATTTATGCAAAGTCAAAATATAAAATAAAAAGAAACAAGTAAGAAAGCTACAGTTGATTGTGCTCGACTGTAATATACCCGCTACCCAGCTGCTCGTACATCATTTATTTGCGGAACAAAATAAAACGGCTACAATCATATTTTGTCTGTAAAAGGCTATGGACTTACAATATTTATGCAAAGTCAAAATCTAACAAAAAAAAAAACATTTTTGCACACATTTAATTTTTGATGCGGGCAGGACTCGAAAAATGCATAAAAGTACTGTTCGTTTTGCAGTCCACAAACTTAACCCATTCCATCAACGCACACGCACACACGATTCGGTACAATGCTGACAGCAGCGATGCCGGCAGCGCTGCTTACAGTTATGGAAAACGTTAGGCTGAATAACTTCTGTGTTTATTATCCGATTATTACCAAATTTTCAGAGATCATCTGGCTAACTATAATTATCATGTGAACCGAAAATGAACAATATGGCATCAAAATTGCACTTGTAATCAATGTTTTATCGATTTACGGGAGCGGAAGGGGGCGTGCCCAAAATCCAAAATAAACTTGATCAGCGTGCAATAATAACACATATTGTCACCAAATTTGGTAGTCCTAGCTTTTATAATAGCTGAGATCTAGATTTTCACACGGACAGACAGACGGACAGACGGACATGGCTATATCGACTCGGCTGTTGATCCTGAGCCAGAATATATATACTTTATGGGGTCGGAGGTGTCTCCTTCTGCCTGTTACATACATTTTCGGTTTGAACAATGTTATAATACCCTTCTACTCTATGAGTAGCGGGTATTAAAAATAATTTTTTACACACATTTAATTTTTGATGCGGGTGGGCCTCGAACCCATAAATGCATAATAGTTCTGTTCGTTATGCAGTCCACAACTTAACCCATTTCACCACCGTACACGCACACACTATTCGGCACAATGCTGCAAGCAACGCTGCCGGCGGCAAGGAGTAACAAGTATTGAAAACGTATAACTTTTATTCAGGTACCAAAAAATCCAAGATTTATTACTTAAACAGTAAAAATAATAATTCTACCTGTTGAAGACTATAAATCGAATACGTGCATGTAAAAAACGATATGTGCCCTTTTAATACCTCTTTATATACTTGAATGGAAAGTGTTCTAGAGCACTCTAACTTTTAATAAATTTTGTTAAAAAAACGACCGATAGGTTCTATGGCATCTATACGATGTATCGGTCCGTACCGGCTCGTTCCGACTTATTTACAACGGGCAGCAATAAGAAACATGTATACAAAGTTTAATGAAAGTAGCTCAAAAAGGGAGGCTAAAACTTTTCTTTGCGAAAAATAAGGAAAGTTCGATCTCCCCCACCATGACACGCATGCATGCGGAATCGAACCTTGGACCCATTACCTAAGAAGTCCACCACTTCTCCATTCGGTCATTAAGCCATTACGCAAAATTTGCCAAAGTTACATATGAGACCATTCGGAAATTCTTCACGAAAAAAAAATCTGAATCCATGATGCGTGTTGTTGTTGCTATTTATTCTTATAACTTAATCATACAATTAAATAAAAAATAAAAATAAAAAAATATAAGAAAAACTGCGCTCTAACAATCGCACACAGCTGATTTAAGAGACTGTCACTTCTTCATTGTTAACTAAGTTCATTGTGAGCCATTAAAAAACTTTTAAATAAAATGCACGACCACCAATTAAAGCATATTCAAAAAATAAAGTATAAGTTCTTAAAAAAAAAAGAAAAAGCTTAAGCGGCATGAACTGGGAATCGAAGCACAGGCCTGTCGGTTCAGGAGTTCATCGCTTTCCACTAAGCTACTGACGCTGTTATCCAACAATTGCAAAAATTTGCATTGTAAGGTATTCTTATTATTTCCTGTACAAATAAAGAATTTGCACTGCCGGCAGCGCTGCTTACAGCTATGGAAAACGTTAAGCTGAATAACTTCTGTGTTTATTATTCGATTGTTACCAAATTTTCAGAGATCATCTGGCTAGCTATAGTTATCATATAAACCGAAAATGAACATTATGGCATCAAAATTGAGCTTGTAATCAATTTTTTTCGATTTACAGGGGCGGAAGGGGGCGTGGCCAAAGTCCAAAATAAAATTGATTAGCGTGCAATAATGGCACATACTGTCAGCAAATTTGGTAGTCCTAGCTCTTATAATAGCTGAGATCTAGATTTTCACACGGACAGACAGACGGACAGACGGACATGGCTATATCGACTCGGCTGTTGATCCTGAGCCAGAATATATATACTTTATGGGGTCGGAGGTGTCTCCTTCTGCCTGTTACATACATTTTCGGTTTGAACAATGTTATAATACCCTTCTACTCTATGAGTAGCGGGTATTAAAAATAATTTTTTACACACATTTAATTTTTGATGCGGGTGGGCCTCGAACCCATAAATGCATAATAGTTCTGTTCGTTATGCAGTCCACAACTTAACCCATTTCACCACCGTACACGCACACACTATTCGGCACAATGCTGCAAGCAACGCTGCCGGCGGCAAGGAGTAACAAGTATTGAAAACGTATAACTTTTATTCAGGTACCAAAAAATCCAAGATTTATTACTTAAACAGTAAAAATAATAATTCTACCTGTTGAAGACTATAAATCGAATACGTGCATGTAAAAAACGATATGTGCCCTTTTAATACCTCTTTATATACTTGAATGGAAAGTGTTCTAGAGCACTCTAACTTTTAATAAATTTTGTTAAAAAAACGACCGATAGGTTCTATGGCATCTATACGATGTATCGGTCCGTACCGGCTCGTTCCGACTTATTTACAACGGGCAGCAATAAGAAACATGTATACAAAGTTTAATGAAAGTAGCTCAAAAAGGGAGGCTAAAACTTTTCTTTGCGAAAAATAAGGAAAGTTCGATCTCCCCCACCATGACACGCATGCATGCGGAATCGAACCTTGGACCCATTACCTAAGAAGTCCACCACTTCTCCATTCGGTCATTAAGCCATTACGCAAAATTTGCCAAAGTTACATATGAGACCATTCGGAAATTCTTCACGAAAAAAAAAATCTGAATCCATGATGCGTGTTGTTGTTGCTATTTATTCTTATAACTTAATCATACAATTAAATAAAAAATAAAAATAAAAAAATATAAGAAAAACTGCGCTCTAACAATCGCACACAGCTGATTTAAGAGACTGTCACTTCTTCATTGTTAACTAAGTTCATTGTGAGCCATTAAAAAACTTTTAAATAAAATGCACGACCACCAATTAAAGCATATTCAAAAAATAAAGTATAAGTTCTTAAAAAAAAAAGAAAAAGCTTAAGCGGCATGAACTGGGAATCGAAGCACAGGCCTGTCGGTTCAGGAGTTCATCGCTTTCCACTAAGCTACTGACGCTGTTATCCAACAATTGCAAAAATTTGCATTGTAAGGTATTCTTATTATTTCCTGTACAAATAAAGAATTTGCACTGCCGGCAGCGCTGCTTACAGCTATGTAAAACGTTAAGCTGAATAACTTCTGTGTTTATTATTCGATTGTTACCAAATTTTCAGAGATCATCTGGCTAGCTATAGTTATCATATAAACCGAAAATGAACATTATGGCATCAAAATTGAGCTTGTAATCAATTTTTTTCGATTTACAGGGGCGGAAGGGGGCGTGGCCAAAGTCCAAAATAAAATTGATTAGCGTGCAATAATGGCACATACTGTCAGCAAATTTGGTAGTCCTAGCTCTTATAATAGCTGAGATCTAGATTTTCACTCGGACAATAGCTGAGATCTAGATTTTCACACGGACAGACAGACGGACAGACACACAGACGGACAGACGGACATGGCTATATCGACTCGGCTGCTGATCCTGAGCCAGAATATATATACTTTATGGGGTCGGAGGTGTCTTTTTCTGCCTGTTACATACATTTTCGGTTTGAACAAAGTTATAATACCCTTCTACTCTATGAGTAGCGGGTATAATCAGACTAATCAAACGTTTATAAGTAAACGTGTTTTTGCAAAGAAATATAATAAACAACACATATAATTTTCAGTTAGATGCCAAGCAGTCCATGCAGTTGGAAAAAAACACAGCTTGGAAAAAACACTGCTTGCTTGCTTGCAGTGGGCGCAGTTCAAATCTATATGAAACGATGAATAATTTTTATGTTTATTATCATACAGTTATAGTTATCATGCACACCAAAACTGAATACTGTAGCTTTATTATTGCGCTTGTTATACGGTTTATCGATTTGCTGGGCCGGAAGTAGGCGTGGCCAAAATTTTAATAAAAAATTGTACAGCGTATGATTCACATAAGTGTTGTCACCAAATTTGGTGGCTCTAGCTTTTTTGGTTTCTAAGATTTAGGCGTTCATAGAGACGGACCGGCAGACATGGCTTATCGACTTATCGACTCGGCTATACTTTATGGGGTCGCACATGCCTCCTTCTGCCTGTTACGCACATTTCGACATACACAATAGACCAGGTATTTTATTAAAATACATGGTCCATAAGTCTTTCAGATGCCATTGCTTTCTTATGCCATTTAAGCTTTAATTTTCTTCCTACTCTATTAATTAATGAATACAGATATGGTAGCTTATTATTTTGTTCCGTCTCAATCGTAAATTTCATGTTTTTATAGTAGGAATTTAGTTCGAGAAGTATATTTTCTGTTTCGTTGCGGTTTGTAACCGAAAACAGGTCATCGACGTATTTTGTTAGTAGTCGTGGTTTCGTTTTTAATTTGTCCAAGGTGTTTGTCAATAAATCTTCCAGGAAACCTAAAAACGGATTCCACATCACAACTACAAAAGAAAGATAAGTAAGAACGGCTACAGTAAAATGTTGACTGTATAAGACCATGGATTTGTCAAGGTTATGAAAAAAATCAGATTTAGAAAACTGTTATTGGCAAACGTGTTTTTCAAAGAAAAATAATAGAAAACACATATTATTTTCAGTTAGACGCCAAGCAGTCCAAGCAGTTGGAAAAAAACACAGCTTGGAAAAAACACTGCTTGCTTGCTTGCAGTGGGCGCAGTGCAAATCTATATGAAACGTTCTGAGATACAGGCGCTTGCAATACGGTTTTTCAAATTGCGGGGGCGGAAGTAGGAGTCGTCCAAATTTAAATAAAAATTTTACAGCGTATGATTCAAATAAGTGTTGTCACCAAATTTTGTGGCTTTAGCTTTGTTAGTTTCTAAGATATAGGCATTCACAGACGGACATACAGAAAAACCCAATCAGATCAGAAAAGTTACTAATTACGCCCCAACGACCGGAGGAAACGTAAAAAAAAAATCTGACTTAAGATACTAAGTAAAAGTATATATGTAGGTTATGGATATAGAAAAAAACGAGGAAATACATTAATATGGACTAATTTCTACACAGATGAGAAAGAATTAAAAATTTTAAGTCTACAGAATTTGTGTAAGTCATGATAAAATATAAGTTATTAAAGTTCGAACAACCGCTGAGTCGATATAGCCATGTCCGTCTGTCCGTCAGTGTGAAAATCTAGATCTCAGCTATTATAAGAGCTCGAACTACCAAATTTGGTGACAATATGTGTTATTATTGCACGCTGATCAAGTTTATTTTGGATTTTGACCACGCCCCCTTCCGCTCGCGTAAATGAAAAAAAATTGATTACAAGCGCAATTTTGATGCCATATTGTTCATTTTCGGTTTATATAATAACTATAGCTAGCCAAATGATCTGTGATTTGGTAACAATCGGATAATTAACAGAGAAGTTATTCAGCTTTACGTTTTCCAGCATTGTGCCGAATAGTGTGTTCGTGTACGGTGGTGAAATGGGTTAAGTTGTGGAAAATGGTCAAAAATGGTATACTAAGTTTGTGCAAATGTATGTAACAGGCAGAAGGAGGCGTGGCAGACCCCACAAAGTATATATATTTTAACTCAGGATCACTAGCTGAGTCGATTGAGCCATGTCCGTTTGTCTGTCCGTCTGTCCATTAGAACGTCTAGATCTCAGCTATTACAAAAGCTAGAGACACCATATTTCACATGAAGGTTCCTGTATACCATAGGTAAATCGAGTTTATTGTCAATTTTTGATGCCACGCCACGCCCACGCAAATCGATCATTTTCGATTATCAGGAGAAGTATTGAAGTTACATCTTTCTGCTATTCGCCAAATTACAATCCAGTCGGACGATAAACACAGAAGTTATCCATGTTTCCGTTTCCCGTACTTCCACTGCTTCCCGTTTTCACATGTAGATGGCGCTATTCAAAGATAGATCTAATTTAAACAATTGGTGGCGGATAAACTTGTGCAGAGTCTTTTAATTGAATTAAATGTGTGATAATTTGTTTCGAAACTCGGCGAATGGTATCTTACTGTTGGACGCGCTCGACTGTAGCTTTCTTTACTTGTTATACCATTCGACCATTGAAAATGGTCAAAAATGGTATACTAAGTTTGTGCAAAAGTATTTAACAGGCAGAAGGAGATATGGCAGACCCCATAAAATATAAATATTCTGGCTCAGGATCAACAGCCGAGTCGATTAAGCCATGTCCGCCTGTGTGTCCGTCTATCTGTCTGTCCGTCGGTCAGTCTGTCCGTTTGCCTGTATGAACGTCGAGATCTCAGCTATTACAAAAGCTAGAGACATAAAATTTGACATAATGGTTCCTGTATACCATACGCAGATCAACTTTATTTCAAATTTGGAGTGCCACGCCCACCGCTCACGCAAATCGAAAATTCACGAATATTAATGAAAGTATTACAGTTACGGACACCAAGTTTGGCATGATGGTTCCTATAAAACATGCGCAGATAAAATATATTTCAAATTTGAGGTGCCACGCCCACCGCCCACGCAAATCGATAATTTACGTATATGTTTTAGAACACGTAAAGATGCTGATAACATGCACCCATTCACGAAATTACAATCCGATCGGTCAATAAATACAGAAGTTATTAAAGAAAACGTTTTTCATAATTCCGTTGCCGCGTCATTACAGTATATCGTCTGCATCGATTTAGCCTTTGAGTGTGTGTCTGTATGTGTGTGTGAGAGCGAGTTAATACTAGTTAGTGCAACTACGAAGTTGGCCGAATGGTATCTTACGGTCGGGCGTGCTCGACTGTAGGTTTCCTTACTTGTTTGTGTTGTACATTAGTGTCGTAATTTAAAATTTGATTTGTGTTGTGTTAATCTTGTTTTCAATTTCAATTTAGTTGCTCCCACGTAAACACTATTGCATGTTTCTGTATTACTGCCACTACAAGGAATTTTATATATAACATAATTTTTGTCGAGTGAATTTATTTTTGACTTCGTATTGTTGTAAAAATGCTTTAGTGTGTGGACAGGTTTATGTGCTATCTGTATTTCTGTATTATTGTAACAGTCGGATCTCATTAATCTTTCTGATAATGTTGGTACATAGACCAGAGATTTTTATTTGTTTTTGGTTGTTTTATTTTCTTTTGGTGTTTCTTTATATTTTTTAATAAGTGGTTTTATTAGTGATTTTAAAAAGTCGTTGTCCGTAAGTATTTTTGATATTTCCTTTGTAATCTCTTTATGGTACATTTTGTCCGATATGTCCAACATTCGTTTTATACAGCCTTTTGCTGTATTCATAACCATTGTATTTGGATGTCTTGAGTTATAGTTAACAAGTAAGAACGGCTACAGTCAAATGTTGACTATATAAGACCATGGATTTTTTAAGATTAGGAAAAAATTAGACTAATCAAACTGTTATTGGTAAACGTGTTTTTTCAAAGAAAAATAATAAACAACACATATAATTTTCAGTTAGATGCCAAGCAGTCCAAGCAGTTACTTTCTTGCAGTGGGCGCAGTGCAAATCCATATGAAACGATTAATAACTTTTATGTTCATTATCATATAGTTATAGTTATCATACACCAAAACTGAATACTGTAGCTTTATTATTGCGCTTGTTATACGGTTTATCGATTTGCTGGGGTGAAAGTAGGCGTGGCCCAAATTTTAATAAAAATTGTACAGCGTATGATTCACATAATAAGTCTTCCAGATGCCATCGGTTTTTTATGCCATTTAAGCTCTTCTTCCTACTCTACTCATTAATGAATACAGATATGGTAGCTTATTATTTTGTTCCGTCTCAATCGTAAATTTTATGTTTTTATACCCGCTACTCATAGAGTAGAAGGGTATTATAACTTTGTTCAAACCGAATATGTATGTAACAGTCAGAAGGAGACACCTCCGACCCCATAAAGTATATATATTCTGGCTCAGGATCAACAGCCGAGTCGATATAGCCATGTCCGTCTGTCAGTCCGTGTGAAAATCTAGATCTCAGCTATTATAAGAGTTAGAACTACCAAAT
>JAEIGP010000400.1:0-18520 GCA_018904095.1 Zaprionus ghesquierei | reverse complement strand
CAAGATCAACAGTCGAAGCTAAATCTTGTGATTAGGTGTTTTCCCTCATTTGCTGAGGAAGGGTTGGGAAAAACTAACCTGATAACACATTCAATCGACATAGGCAACGCTAAACCTGTAAAGCAAAGACATTTTCCGGTTTCTCCAGCTGTAGAGAAGGAAATATACGTCGAAATTGACAGGATGTTGAGCCTTGACGTAATAGAAGAGTCTGATAGCGCATGGTCGTCACCAATAGTTATGGTGACTAAACCAGGAAAGGTTCGAATTTGTTTGGACTGCCGAAAGATCAATTCCTTTACAGAAAAGGACGCTTACCCACTGCCTCAAATAAGCGGTATATTAAGCAGTCTGCCAAAGGCTGAATATATCACTAGCCTAGATCTAAAAGACGCTTATTGGCAAGTGCCCTTAGAACCGCAATCACGCGATAAGACAGCATTCACCGTACCTGGTAGGCCGCTTTACCAATTCAAGGTTATGCCTTTTGGTTTGTGCAACGCCACCAGTACCATGTCGCGATTAATGGATAAAGTAGTTCCATTTAATCTCAGAAATGAGGTCTTTATTTATTTAGATGATTTACTGATAGTTTCTTCAGGTTTTGAAAGACATCTTGAAGTTTTTAGAGAAGTTGCTCTCCACATAAAGCGTGCAGGTTTGACCATCAATATTAGTAAAAGTCATTTTTGCATGCGGCGTGTGCGGTACTTAGGTCATATAATTGGTGATGGCGGAATGCGTACTGATCCTGAAAAGGTGTCGGCGATTACTCAGTTTCCAATTCCAAAAAGTCTTCGAAGCTTAAGAAGATTTATGGGAATGTGTGGGTGGTACCGTAAATTCGTGCCAAATTTTGCTACTCTAGCTTCCCCTTTAACCGATTTGATGACAACTAAGAGAAGATTTTCGCTAACTGAGAATTCTATAAAAGCTTTTGAGGAGTTAAAATCTTACCTCACCAAGGCACCAGTACTATGTAGCCCTGACTTTACCAAGCCCTTTGCAATACATTGCGATGCAAGTAAAACTGGAGTGGGAGCAGTATTAGTTCAAACCTCGGCAGAAGGAGACGAACGCCCAGTTGCTTTCATTTCAAAAAAACTTAACAAAAACAAAACAAAACAAAAAAACTTACTGTTACCGAACAGGAATGCTTAGCAGCTATTGTAGCATTTAAGAGTTTTCGAGCTTACGTGGAAGGTCATGATTTTACAATTATAACCGACCATGCGTCTCTCAAGTGGCTGATGTCCAGCCACGATCTAAATTCTCGATTAGCTCGTTAGGCATTAACCCTACAAAGGTTTAAATTTAAAATTGGACATAGAAAAGGCTCGCTAGACGTAGTACCAGATTCCTTGTCACGTGTGAATGAAGATGAAGTAGCTGCGATTGATATTAAAGAAGGTTTACTAGTTGATATAAATTCGGAGTACTTTAAGTCTGTTGAATATAAGGATTGGGTTAGTAGAGTGCAAGCAAACAGTGCATACTTCCCCGATTTGAAAACCGAAGATGGATACGTCTATCGGCGGTCAGAGCATTTAACAGGAGAACAAACCCATGACGAATATGCCTGGAAACTTTGGATCCCCAAACAATTGGTGCCTGAAGTCATATCGCAGGCGCATAATAGCCCATTAGCCTCGCATGGAGGTATGCACAAAACTATCGAGCGAGTCAGACGATACTACTTTTGGCCTGGATTAGTTTCCGATATTAAGGCTTATATTAACGCTTGTCAGGTTTGTAAATTGACAAAACCTCCCAATTCTGTTTTGAGACCTCCAATGGGAAAAGCCGCAGAGACTCAACGAGTTTTTCAGCGTCTTTTTATAGATTTTCTCGGCCCATATCCGCGTTCCAGGAGCGGGAATGTAGGTATATTCATAGTATTAGACCATTTTTCGAAGTTTGTCTTCCTTGAGCCCGTCAAAATGATAAACGCTGATGTTGTGGTAAAATACCTCGAAGGCGATCTTTTTATGATGTTTGGCGTGCCAGAAACAATAGTGTCCGATAACGGGTCGCAATTCCGGTCTGTGGCTTTCCAAAAGCTAATGAAGCGATACGAAATAACGCATACGCTGACGGCCGTACATTCGCCGCAAGCAAACGCCTCCGAGCAATTCGTGCTTATGTTAATCCTGACCAGAAAAACTGGGACGAAAACCTAAATCAAATCTCTTGTGCATTACGTTCATCAAAACACGCTAGTATAGGCACAACCCCGTATTACTTGACATTCGGTCAGCATATGGTAACATCAGGAAGTACATATTCGCTGTTGAGGAAGCTCAGAATGCTAGATGACCGATCATTGGTGTTTAATCGCCCGGATACATTCGAGATAGTTCGTGCTGACGCTGAAAGACGTTATAACTTGAGATCATGAGAAGTACACTTTACCGAAGCCCAAGAAGTATTCAGACGAAATTTTAAACAAAGCTGTTTTGTGACTGGTTACAAATCTAAATTTGGTCCCTCTTTTGTAAAAGCCCGAGTTAGAAAAAAAATAGGAACTTCTTACTACGAGCTGGAAGATATGCAAGGTCGGCCATTAGGAAATTATCACGCGAAGGACATACGTCAGTGATATTTCTTCAGGCGGTATCTGTCTAGGTTAAGGTACAAAATACCCTAGACAGATTGTACCGGGGGGGCTTTGTAGCGGCGCCTGAAGAATACAATAAAAATGCCAGCCTAAAAGTAGGCAGAGATATATATATTTTTTTGTTTTTGCTTTTGTGGGTCGCAAGCTTTTTGTCGGATAGAAGGTTCAGAGCTCAGACAATATCCCAAAGCTTAGCCTTAGGATAAAAAAGCCATAAAACAAACAGCTGGCCCATGGTTGCAGTTTTTCTATTATCAGCTCTAAAAGCACTGTCCTCGTGGTTTAGCTGTAGTTTTTTTTCCTTGAAGCCATCTTTTCACGCTGATCGCCAAAGAGATAAGACGTCTCTGGGCATAGAAAAATTTGTAAAATCCACGTGTCTAAAATTTTTTTACCCCAAGTGCAGTGAAAATTTTTAAAAATTTATTAAGTTAAATGAAATCGAAATATTAAATTATAAATTATAAAAGCCAAAAAAATAATAAGAGACCCAAAGACTTCTGGCTCCGCTCCTCTTTGCCCACGTAAGTGAGAAAATTAATTTTTCTCTAAAAACAAAATGGCTGAAATAATAACTTTAAAACAAAAACAAGTAAGAAAGCTACAGTCGAGTGTGCTCGACTGTAATATACCCGCTACCCAGCTGCTCGTACATCATTTATTTGCGGAACAAAAAACGGCTACAATCAAATTTTGACCCTAAAAGGCTATGGACTTATAATATTTATGCAAAGTCAAAATATAAAATAAAAAAAAAAACATTTTTGCACACATTTAATTTTTGATGCGGGCGGGACTCGAACCCGTAAATGCATAATAGCACTGCTCGTTTTGCATTTCACCGCCGTACACGCACACACGATTCGGCACAATGCTGCAAGCAGCGCTGCCGGCAGCTGCAGGCTATAGTTATCATGTAAACCGAAAATGAACAATATGGCATCAAAATTGCGCTTATAATCGATGTTTTTTCGATTTACGGGGGCGGAAGGGGGCGTGGCCAAAATCCAAAATAAACTTGATCAGCGTGCAATAATAACACATATTGTCACCAAATTTGGTGTTTGGGGTTCTAGCTCTTATAATAGCTGAGATCTAGATTTTCACACGGACAGACAGACGGACAGACGGACATGGCTATATCGACTCGGCTGTTGATCCTGAGCCAGAATATATATACTTTATGGGGTCGGAGGTGTCTCCTTCTGCCTGTTACATACATTTTCGGTTT
Organism: Zaprionus ghesquierei; assembly: GCA_018904095.1. NCBI lineage: Eukaryota > Metazoa > Arthropoda > Insecta > Diptera > Drosophilidae > Zaprionus > Zaprionus ghesquierei. The sequence continues at coordinate 14,672 of JAEIGP010000400.1, read as the reverse complement.
GAACAAAGTTATAATACCCTTCTACTCTATGAGTAGCGGGTATAAAAAAACCCCTAGAATACCTATCGGTGGTGGCTCGAACCGAAGTTGGCTGTTTAGTTAGCAATACAGCAAAGCTGCAGACAACTAGCAGCATCGACGGTGCAAACTGTTCCCTTAACCCTGAAAGTAGGCAAAAAGGTATGTAACGTGGCCTTAATACAACTGAAATAGCAAGGTTCTGAACCCTAATTCTTCTTCCCAGCCTAGTACGTCAGTGGATGCCTATAGGAGCACCCCTTTGTTTCACCGGCAAAGGGACACCTTCGCCGCTCTTTTTCTGAGGCGGTACTTGTGCTCTTGCCTATAGGAGCACCGCTCCACACCTCGTGTTTGTGAGGGCACTGTACTGCAAATATCCCATAGGGGTGGCTTTGACAGAAAGTGCCCAAATGCTCCCCCCTCGCCGGTCGAAATTGACCTAACCTACAATAGAAATTTTAATCGACACACGTGGAGAAAGCCTCCTAGGCACACGAGGGATCTACCCTCAACTTTAAAAACCATCATTCATCTCTAAAATCAACTCATCTATAATTAAAAAAAAAAGCAACGTTGATCCAGTCCACCAACCTCAATTTCATTTAATGAGCTGCGCCTAAAAGTCTGCCGATGTTCCTGCATGTGCAGAAGGGAGTTCGAGCTTTTAGAGCAGAGCAAGAGCAGTTTTGACCAGATATTTATACCCGCTACTCATAGAGTAGAAGGGTATTATAACTTTGTTCAAACCGAAAATGTATGTAACAGGCAGAAGGAGACACCTCAGACCCCATAAAGTATATATATTCTGGCTCAGGACCAACAGCCGAGTCGATATAGCCAAGTCCGTCTGTCCGTCTGTCTGTCTGTCCGTCTGTCCGTCTGTCTGTCCGTGTGAAAATCTAGATCTTAGCTATTATAAGAGCTAGGATTACCAAATTTGGTGACAGTATGTGTTATTATTGGGCGCTGATCAAGTTTATTTTGGACTTTGTCCACGAAATGAAAATTGTCAAATAACATTTTTATACCCGCTACTCATAGAGTAGAAGGGTATTATAACTTTGTTCAAACCGAAAATGTATGTAACAGGCAGAATGAGACACCTCCGACCCCATAAAGTATATATATTCTGGCTCAGGATCAACAGCCGAGTCGACATCGCCATGTCTGTCGGTCCGTCTGTCTGTCTGTCCGTCTGTCTGTCTGTCTGTCCGTGTGAAAATCTAGATCTCAGCTATTATAAGAGCTAGAACTACCAAATTTGGTGACAGTATGTGTTATTATTGCACGCTGATCAAGTTTATTTTGGATTTTGGCCACGCCCCATTCCGCCCCTGTAAATAAAAAAAATTTGATTACAAGCGCAATTTTGATGCCATATTGCTCATTTTCGCTAGCCAGATGATCTCTGAAAATTTGGTAACAATCGGATAATAAACACAGAAGTTATTCAGCTTAACGTTTTCCATAGCTGTAAGCATAGCAGCATTGTGTCGAATCGTGTGTGCGTGTACGGTGATGAAATGGGTTAAGTTGTGGACTGCAAAACGAACAGTACTATTATGCATTTACAGGTTCGAGTCCCGCCCGCATCAAAAATTAAATGTGTGCAAAAATGTTTTTTTTTTTATTTTAGATTTTGACTTTGCATAGATATTATAAGTCCAAAGCCTTTAACGGTCAAAATTTGATTGTAGCCGTTTTTTTGTTCCGCAAATAAATGATGTACGAGTAGCTGGGTAGAGGGTGTATTACAGTCGAGCACACTCGACTGTAGCTTTCTTACTTGTTTTTTTAAATTTTTAATGGAATAATAATAATAAAAAAAAAACTTAGTGAAAGGGATAGTCAGCTAGGGAAAAGGTGTTCAGCTCATGTTCAAATAAAAAATTTTTAAATATTATAAACTGGCAGCAGCAAATAACTCGTCTCAATGCAGCAACATTCCAGTATCCGGAAGATCGATCTTTCGTCGATGGAAATTAAACGCGGTGAGTTCGTTCCTTTTATAAACAAAAAAATCTTTTATTGGTTTCGGTGCATGCATATTTTTTGAATATTTGTTTTTTTTATAACATGAGCAGCCATCACCTCTCCACTTTAATAGGAAATCCAATAAAATTTTAGCGTGAAATAATGCAAATAGTCAGTGAAGAGAAATCAATAGTCCAAGAATGAGAAAAATGATCAACACAAAAAAAATAATAATTTACATAGTTTTGCTAAGAAAAAAAAAAAGTTTTTTATTAGGTTTTATTAAGTAACAAACAATTTGAATTTTTTTAGAAGTTTGCCGAAATGAGGAAAAATGAAATTTTAACAACAAATAGCTCACATTAGGTATTAGCGTAAGAGAATAATAATAGAAATAACAAGTTTGTTTGCGCTGAACTAAAATTCGCTAATTCGTTTAAGCGAATATAAACTAATTTTTAGATTCACATTTAATATAGGAATAATATCGGAATTAATGTCTGAATTACTTTATTTAATATATATACTTTATACATAATTTTGTTTACACCTTCATACACAATATTGTTTATACTTTTATACATACCAAATGGAATTTGAAGATGCAAGAACTCTACAATGATTAATTGATTTTCAATCTAGTTATTATTTTTGGTATTTATACCCGCTACTCATAGAGTAGAAGGGTATTATAACTTTGTTCAAACCGTATGTAACAGGCAGAAGGAGACACCTCCGACCCCATAAAGTATATATATTCTGGCTCAGGATCAACAGCCGAGTCGATATAGCCATGTCCGTCTGTCCGTCTGTCTGTCCGTGTGAAAATCTAGATCTCAGCTATTATAAGAGCTAGGACAACCAAATTTGGTGACAATATGTATTATTATTGCACGCTGATCAAGTTTATTTTGGATTTTGGCCACGTCCCCTTCCGCCCCCGCAAATCGAAAAAACATTGATAACAAGGACGCTGTTATCCAACAACTGCAAAAATTTGCATTGTAAGGCATTCTTATTATCTCCTGTACAAATAAAGAATTTGCGCTGCCGGCAGCGCTGCTTACAGCTATGGAAACCGTTAAGCTGAATAACTTCTGTGTTTATTATCCGATTGTTACCAAATTTTCAGAGATCATCTGGCTAGCTATAGTTACCATGTAAACCGAAAATGAACAATATGGCATCAAAATTGCGCTTATAATCGATGTTTTTTCGATTTACGGGGGCGGAAGGGGGCGTGGCCAAAATCCAAAATAAACTTGATCAGCGTGCAATAATAACACATATTGTCACCAAATTTGGTAGTTCTAGCTCTTATAATAGCTGAGATCTAGATTTTCACACGGACAGACAGACGGACAGACGGACATGGCTATATCGACTCGGCTGTTGATCCTGAGCCAGAATATATATACTTTATGGGGTCGGAGGTGTCTCCTTCTGCCTGTTACATACATTTTCGGTTTGAACACAGTTATAATACCCTTCTACTCTATGAGTAGCGGGTATAAAAAAACCCCTAGAATACCTATCGGTGGTGGCTCGAACCGAAGTTGGCTGTTTAGTTAGCAATACAGCAAAGCTGCAGACAACTGGCAGCATCGACGGTGCAAACTCTTCCCTTAACCCTAAAAGTAGGCAAAAAGGTATGTAACGTGGCCTTAACACAACTGAAATAGCAAGGCAAGCAAGCACGTCAGTGGATGCCTATAGGAGCACCCCTTTGTTTCACCGGCAAAGGGACACCTTCGCCGCTCTTTTTCTGAGGCGGTACTTGTGCTCTTGCCTATAGGAGCACCGCTCCACACCTCGTGTTTGTGAGGGCACTGTACTGCAAATATCCCATAGGGGTGGCTTTGGCAGAAAGTGCCCAAGTGCTCCCCCCTCGCCGGTCGAAATTGACCTAACCTACAATAGAAATTTTAATCGACATACGTGGAGAAAGCCTCCTAGGCACACGAGGGATCTACCCTCAACTTTAAAAACCATCATTCATCTCTAAAATCAACTCATCTATAATTAAAAAAAAAGCAACGTTGATCCAGTCCACCAACCTCAATTTCATTTTATGAGCTGCGCCTAAAAGTCTGCCGATGTTCCTGCATGTGCAGAAGGGAGTTCGAGCTTTTAGAGCAGAGCAAGAGCAGTTTCGACCAGATATTTTTTTTTAATTTTTAATGGAATAATAATAATAAAAAAAAAACTTAGTGAAAGGGATAGTCAGCTAGGGAAAAGGTGTTCAGCTCATGTTCGAATAAAAAATTTTTAAATATTATAAACTGGCAGCAGCAAATAACTCGTCTCAATGCAGCAACATTCCAGGATCCGGAAGATCGATCTTTCGTCGATGGAAATTAAACGCGGTGAGTTCGTTCCTTTTATAAACAAAAAAAAATCTTTTATTGGTTTCGGTGCATGCATATTTTTTGAATATTTGTTTTTTTTTATAACATGAGCAGCCATCACCTCTCCACTTTAATAGGAAATCCAATAAAATTTTAGCGTGAAATAATGCAAATAGTCAGTGAAGAGAAAGCAATAGTCCAAGAAGGAGAAAAATGATCAACACAAAAAAATAATAATTTACATAGTTTTGCTAAGAAAAATAAAAAAAGGTTTTTATTAGGTTTTATTAACTAACAAACAATTTGAATTTTTTTAGAAGTCTACCGATATGTGGAAAAATGAAATTTTAACAACAAATAGCTCACATTAGGTATTAGCGTGAGAGAATAATAATAGAAATAACAAGTTTGTTTGCGCTGAACTGAAATTCGCTAATTCGTTTAAGCGAATATAAACTAATTTTTAGATTCACATTTAATATAGGAATAATATCGGAATTAATGTCTGAATTACTTTATTTAATATATATACTTTATACATAATTTTGTTTACACCTTCATACACAATTTTGTTTATACTTTTATACATACCAAATGCAATTTGAAGATGCAAGAACTCTACAATGATTAATTGATTTTCAATCTAGTTATTATTTTTTTTAAAACCCATATAAATATTAGATCCCTTCTCCTTTCTGTCCGTGGGAAAATAATCTCACTATTATAAAAAAACCAAATTTAAATTGGTATTATTATTGCACGCTGATCAAGTTTATTTGGATATGACGTCCCCTTCCGCCCCGCAAATCGAAAAAACATTGATAACAAGGACGCTGTTATCCAACAACTGCAAAAATTTGCATTGTAAGGCATTCTTATTATCTCCTGTACAAATAAAGAATTTGAGCTGCCGGCAGCGCTGCTTACAGCTATGGAAACCGTTAAGCTGAATAACTTCTGTGTTTATTATCCGATTGTTACCAAATTTTCAGAGATCATCTGGCTAGCTATAGTTACCATGTAAACCGAAAATGAACAATATGGCATCAAAATTGCGCTTATAATCGATGTTTTTTCGATTTACGGGGGCGGAAGGGGGCGTGGCCAAAATCCAAAATAAACTTGATCAGCGTGCAATAATAACACATATTGTCACCAAATTTGGTAGTTCTAGCTCTTATAATAGCTGAGATCTAGATTTTCACACGGACAGACAGACGGACAGATAGCGGACATGGCTATATCGACTCGGCTGTTGATCCTGAGCCAGAATATATATACTTTATGGGGTCGAAGGTGTCTCCTTCTGCCTGTTACATACATTTTCGGTTTGAACACAGTTATAATACCCTTCTACTCTATGAGTAGCGGGTATAAAAAAACCCCTAGAATACCTATCGGTGGTGGCTCGAACCGAAGTTGGCTGTTTAGTTAGCAATACAGCAAAGCTGCAGACAACTGGCAGCATCGACGGTGCAAACTGTTCCCTTAACCCTAAAAGTAGGCAAAAAGGTATGTGATATTATTATTGTTTATTAAGGCATACGGGGAAGTCTGGGAACCCCTTTGTGACCTTTGTCTCTATTAATTCAGCCCATTCGGGCGCGCCGGCTAACTATGGTATAGTTAGCTTTGTCTGGTTTAACAATAACTTTAACAATTACATAACAATCACAGATAACAATAAAATTTTTTGATAAGCATCAGCTTCTGCTGACCCTTGTCAAAGGAGATCTGGAGATGAGATCTCTCGGTTGCCTTCTGTTGAGCCTCCTTGGTGGGCGAGATCTGGTTAGGGCGCTGGCCAGCCGATTTTTATGGCGCTCCAACCTGTCATGGTATCGACTCGAGTGCTGATTTATCTCATCAAACACCGTCGCAAGTTTGAGGTCTCTGTGCAGGGTGGTGTTTCGCACAAACCACTCGCAGCCGGTGATGAGTCTTGTGACTTTATTCTGGATAGCCTGGATCCTTTTGATTTGGCTGTCACATGCCAATCCCCAGATTTGGCACCCGTACTTCCAGTTTGGTGCTATGATCTGTTTGTAGATTGTCAACTTGTTAGAGAGTGACAATTTACTGCGCGAACAGAGTAGCCAGTAGTGCTTCGCCACCTTAGCACGTAAGCGCGTTCTGATGGCAGTCACATGCTTGGCGAATGTGAGTCTGCGATCCAGCAGCACTCCAAGGTACTTTGCTGCGTTCGGCTGTGGTATGGGGGCTTCCTCGATGTAGGTGGTCGGTGGCGTTCGCCGCTTTAGGGTATAGCAGACGTTGGTAGATTTACTGCTATTTATGCCTATGTTCCAGCGCCTTGCCCATGCCGAGAACCGATCAGCAAAGTTCTGGATACCATCGGCTGCGTCGTGCTCGCATCGTGACCTGTATGTGACGCACACGTCATCGGCAAATGTGGCCAACATAGATTCCCTGTATAGGCTTAAATCTGGCTGCGGCATGTCATGGCTATATAGGCAGTAGAGCAGGGGGCCAAGGACACTACCTTGTGGAACTCCAGCTGCCACATTATGTTCGGTGGAAAGTGCTGAGTGGAAACGCACAGCGAATCGCCTTCCTTCCAGATATGATTTTAGTAGTCCGAAATATGGAGCAGGTAGCGTTTGTTTGATTTTAACTTGGAGTCCAATATGCCACACTCGATCAAACGCTTCTCGAATGTCCAAGAAGAGGCTGTTGCAATATTCCTTGTTGTCGTAAGCAGTCAGTATTTGCTCGACGACCCGATGGAGCTGCTCGACAGTGCAGTGGCCAGCACGAAAACCGAACTGGTGCTCAGGGGTAATCCCCTGGGCTTCCATGATCCCTACAATCCGGGCTGCAATCAGTCTCTCAAACACCTTCGAAACTGAAGGGAGAAGACTGATCGGGCGGTAGGAGGCGGGCTCCCTTTCCGGCTTGCCAGGTTTGTGGATCATGGAGATTATCCCGAGCTTCCACTGATGAGGGACAACTGCAAAAATTTGCATTGTAAGGCATTCTTATTATTTCCTGTACAAATAAAGAATTTGCTCTGCCGGCGGCGCTGCTTACAGCTATGGAAAACGTTAAGCTGAATAACTTTTGTGTTTATTATCCGATTGTTACCAAATTTACAGAGATCATCTGGCTAGCTATATAGTTATCATATAAACCGAAAATGAACAATATGGCATCAAAATTGCCCTTGTAATCATTTTTTTGATTTACAGAGGCGGAAGGGGGTGTGGCCAAAATCAAAAATAAACTTTTTCAGCGTGCAATCATAACACATACTGTCACCAAATTTGGTAGTTCTAGCTCTTATAATAGCTGAGATCTAGATTTTCCCACGGACTGACAGACGGAGACATTTAATTTTTGATGCGGGCGGGACTCGAACCCGTAAATGCATAATAGTACTGTTCGTTTTGCAGTCTACAACTTAACCCATTTCACCGCCGTACACGCACACACGATTCGGTACAATGCTGCAAGCAGCGCTGCCGGCATAACACATACTGTCACCAAATTTGGTAGTACTAGCTCGTATAATAGCTGAGATCCACTCTATGAGTTACGGGTATAAAAAGAACAATTAAGAAAGCTACATTCGAGAGTGCTCGACTGTAATATACCCGCTACCCAGCTGCTCGTACATCAAAATTATTTGTAGAACTATACAGAACGGCTACAATCATATTTTTACCGTAAAAGGCCTTGGACTTACAATATTTATGCAAAGTCAAAATCTAAAGTAAAAAAAAAAAAAACATTTTTGCACACATTTAATTTTTGATGCAAGCGGGAGTCGAACCCGTAAATGCATAATAGTACTGTTCGTTTTGCAGTCCACAACTTAACCCATTTCACCACCGTATACACACACACTATTCGGCACAATGCTGCAAGCAGAGCTGCCGGAAAAAAAAATCCAAGATTTATCACTTAAACAGTAAAAATAATAATGCTACCTGTTGAGGACTATAAATCGAATACGTGCATGTAAAAAACGATATGTGACCTTTTAATACCTCTTTATATACTTGAATGGAAAGTGTTCTAGAGCACTCTAACTTTTAATAAATTTTGTTAAAAAAGCGACCGATAGGTTCTATGGCATCTATACGATGTATCGGTCCGTACCGGCTCGTTCCGACTTATTTACAGCGGGCAGTAATAAGAAACATGTATACAAAGTTTCATGAAGGTAGCTCAAAAAGGGAGGCAAAAACTTTTTTTTGCAAAAAATAAGAAAAGTTCGGTCTCCCCCACCATGACACGCATGCATGCGGAACCGAAACCCATTACCTAAGAGGTCCACCACTTTTCCATTCGGTCATTAAGCCATTACGCAAATTTAGCCAAAGTTACATTATGAGACCATTCAAAAATTCTTGCACGACAAAAACAAAGTCTGAATGCATGATGCGTGTTGTTGCTTCTATTTATTCTCATAACATAAAAATATTAGAAAAAGCTGCGCTCTAACAATGGCACACAGCTGATTTAAGAGACTGTCACTTCTCTACTTGTTAACTAAGTTCATTGTGAGCCATTAAAAAAATTTTAAATAAAATGCACGACCACCAATTAATGCATATTCAAAAATTAAAAGTATAAGTTCTTAAAAAAAAAAAAAGCTTAAGCGGCATGAACTGGGAATCGAACCACGGGCCTGTCGTTTCAGGAGTTCATCGCTTTCCCACTAAGCTACTGACGCTGTTATCCAACAACTGCAAAAATTTTGCATTGTAAGGCATTCTAATTATTTCCTGTACAAATAAAGAATTTGCGCTGCCGGCAGCGCTGCTTACAGCTATGGAAAACGTTAAGCTGAATAACTTCTGTGTTTAACATCCCATTGTTACCAAAGTTTCAGAGATCATCTGGCTAGCTATAGTTATCATGTAGTCCGAAAATGAACAATATGGCATCAAAATTGCCAAAATCCAAAATAAACTTGATCAGCGTGCAATAATAACACATACTGTCACCAAATTTGGTAGTCCTAGCTCTTATAATAGATGAGATCTAGATTTTCACACGGACAGACAGACTGACAGACGGACAGACAGACAGACGGACAGACGGACATGGCTATATCGACTCGGCTGTTGATCCTGAGCCAGAATATATATACTTTATGGGGTCGGAGGTGTCTCTTTCTGCCTGTTACATACATTTTCGGTTTGAAGAAAGTTATAATACCCTTCTACTCTATGAGTAGCGGGTATAAAAAGCTTAAGCGGCATGAACTGGGAATCGAACCACGGGCCTGTCGGTTCAGGAGTTCATCGCTTTTCCACTAAGCTACTGACGCTGTTATCCAACAAATGCAAAAATTTGCATTGTAAGGCATTCATATTATTTCCTGTACAAATAAAGAATTTGCGCTGCCGGCAGCGCTGCTTACAGCTATGGAAAACGTAAAGCTGAATAACTTCTGTGTTTATTATCCGATTATTACCAAATTTACAGAGATCATCTGGCTAGCTATATAGTTATCATATAAACCGAAAATGAACAATATGGCATCAAAATTGCACTTGTAATCATTTTTTTTTATTTACAGAAGCGGAAGGGGGCGTGGCCAAAATCCAAAATAAACTTTATCAGCGCACAATAATAACACATACTGTCACCAAATTTGGTAGTTCTAGCTCTTATAATAGCTGAGATCTAGATTTTCACACGGACAGACAGACGGACAGACGGACATGGCTATATCGACTCGGCTGTTGATCCTGAGCCAGAATATATATACTTTATGGGGTCGGAGGTGTCTCCTTCTGCCTGTTACATACATTTTCGGTTTGAACAAAGTTATAATACCCTTCTACTCTATGAGTAGCGGGTATAAAAATTTTAAATAAAATGCATGACCACCAATTAATGCACATTCAAACATTAAAGTAAAAGTTCTTAAAAAAAAAATAACAAGTAAGAAAGCTACATTCGAGTGTGCTCGACTGTAATATACCCTCTACCCAGCTGCTCAAAATTATTTGCGGAACAATAAAGAACGGCTACAATCATATTTTGACCGTAAAAGGCCATGGACTTACAATATTTATGCAAAGTCAAAATCTAAAATAAAACAAATAATTTATTGCACACATTTAATTTTTGATGCGGGTGGGACTCGAACCCATAAATGCATAATAGTTCTGTTCGTTATGCAGTCCACAACTTAACCCATTTCACCACCGTACACGCACACACTATTCGGCACAATGCTGCAAGCAGCGCTTTCGGCAAAAGGAGTAAAAAGTATTGTAAACGTATAACTTTTATACAGGTACCAAAAAAATCCAAGATTTATTACTTAAACAGTAAAAATAATAATTCTACCTGTTAAAGACTATAAATCGATAAAAAAAAAAAAATAAATATTTTTTAATTTTTTTTTTTTTTTTTTTTTTATATTTTATTTTAATTTATTTTTTTTTTAATAATTTTTTAAAAAAATATATTTATTATTTTTATTTTTTTATTTTTTTTATTGGTTTTTTTTGTTTTTTTTTTTCTTTATTTTTTTTTATTTAATTTATTTTATTAAATTAAAAAATTAAAAAAAAAAAAAAAAAATTTTTATATTAATTTAATTTTTTTTTAATTTTATTTTAATTTATAAAATATAAAAATTTTTTTTTTTTTTTTTTTTTACAATTTAAACTTTATTAACCAACTTAAACCAAAAATATTTTTAGACACAATGCTGCAAAAAGAGCTACAAAAAAAAATAAAATTTTTTATTATAAAAAAAAAAAAAAATATTTTATTTTTTAAAATATAAAAATTAAATATTTTTTTAAAAAAAAAAATTTATATTTTAATTTATTTTTTTTTTTTTTTTTTTATAATTTTTTTTTTTATTATATTTTTTTTTTTTTATTTTTAAAAAATATAATTAAAAAGTTTTTTGTGGGTTATATGGTTTTTAGGTTTTTATTCGGTCTTTCCGGTTTTTTTTTTAGGGGGGAGCAAAAAGAAACATGTATACAAAGTTTCATGAAGGTAGCTCAAAAGGGAGGCAAAAACTTTTCTTTGCAAAAAATAAGAAAAGCTCGATCTCCCCCACCAAGACACGCATGCATGCGGAACCGAACCACCCATTACCTAAGAGGTCCACCACTTCTCCATTCGGTCATTAAGCCATTACGCAAATTTTGCCAAAGTTACATTATGAGACCATTCGAAAATTCTTGCACGACAAAAACAAAGCCTGAATGCATGATGCGTGTTGTTGTTGATATTTATTCTCATAACTTAAACATACAATTAAAAAAAAATAAAAAAAAAATATAAGAAAAAGCTGCGCTCTAACAATCGCACACAGCTGATTTAAGAGACTGTCACTTCTCCACTTGTTAACTAAGTTCATTGTGAGCCATTAAAAAAATTTTTAAATAAAATGCATGACCACCAATTAATGCATATTCAAAAATTAATGTATAGGTTCTTAAAAAAAAAAAAAAAAACTTAAGCGGCATGAACTGGGAATCGAACCATGGGCCTGTCGTTTCAGGAGTTCATCGCTTTTCTACTAAGCTACTGACGCTGTTATCCAACAACTGTAAAAATTTGCATTGTAAGGCATTCTTATTATTGCCTGTACAAATAAAGATTTTGCGCTGCCGGCAGCGCTGCTTACAGCTATGGAAAACGTTAAGCTGAATAACTTCTGTGTTTATTATCCGATTGTTACCAAATTTTCAGAGATTATCTGGCTAGCTATAGTTATCATATAAACCGAAAATGAACAATATGGCATCAAAATTGCGCTTGTAATCTTTTTTTATTCGGGCCAAAATCCAAAATAAACTTGATCAGCGTGCAATAATAACACATACTGTCACCAAATTTGGTAGTCCTAGCTCTTATAATAGATGAGATCTAGATTTTCACACGGAAAACAGACGGACATGGCTATATCGACTCGGCTGTTGATCCTGAGCCAGAATATATATACTTTATGGGGTCGGAGGTGTCTCTTTCTGCCTGTTACATACATTTTCGGTTTGAACAAAAGTTATAATAACCTTCTACTCTATGAGAAGCGGGTATAATAAAACCCCTCTATGAGTATGGGAAAAATAATAAATAAAAAAAAGCAATGCGCCTAACAACGAAATAAAAAGCTGATCTAAACTAACCCAACTTCTCCACTTGTTAACTAAGATTTGGCTGCTTTGAAGAGCCACAAACAAATTTTTAAAAAAAACTGCATGACCACCAATTAATGTCACATAATCAATTGAAGTAAAACCTTAAACAAATTTTTAAAAATAAAACAAACATTGACCACCAGATGTGCTTCAAAAAAGTTAAAGTAAAGGTTTCTTAAAAAATAACAAGTAAGAAAGCTACATTCGGGGGTGTGCTCGACTGTGATATACCCTCCCTACCCAGCTGCTCAAAATTATTTGCGGAACAATAAAGAACGGCTACAATCATATTTTGATTGTAAAAGGCCATGGACTTATAATATTTATGCAAAGTCAAAATCTAAAATAAAACCGACAACCAACTATTGCACACATTTAATTTTTGATGCGGTGGACTCGAACCCATAAATGCATAATAGTTCCTGTTCGTTATCAGTCCACAACTTCACCCATTTCGCACCGTACACGCACACACTATTCGGCACAATCTGCATGCAGCGCTTTCTAAAGAGTATTCAAACGTATAACTTTTTATACAGGTACCAAAAAATCCAAGATTTCATTACTTAAACAAAAATAATAATTCTACCCAGTGACTTAAATCGAATACGCATGTAAAACGATATTGCCCTTTTTAATACCTCTTTATATACTTTAAGAATAGAAAGTGTTCCTAGTATATCACCTTTTAATAATGTTGTTAAAAACCAACCGATAGGTTCTATGGCATCAATACGATGTATAGGTCCGCTCCGGCTCTTTCCGACCTTTTTACAGTAAAAGGCCTTGATCACAATATTTATGCAAAGTCCAACTAAAGAAAAAAAAAAAACTTTTTGCACACACTTAATTTTGATGCAAGTGGGACTCGAACCCATGTTTGCATAATAGTTATGTGCCGTTATGCAGTCCACAACTTCACCCATTTCACCACCGTACACTGCACGCACACTATTCGGCACAATGCTGCAAGCAGCGCTGTCGGCAAAAGGAGTAAAAGTGTTAGCAAACGTATAACTTTTATACAGGTGCCAAAAAAATCAAGTTTATTACTTAAACAGTAAAAATAATAATTTACCTGTTAAAGACTATAAATCGAATACGTGCATGTAAAAAACCGATATGTGCCCTTTTAAATACCTCCTTATATACTTGAATAGAAAGTGTTCTAGAGCACTCTAACTTTAATAAATGTTGTTAAAAAACGACCGATAGGTTCTATGGCAGCAATACGATGTATCGGTCCGTACCGGCTCTTCCCGACTTATTTACAGCGGGCAGCAATAAGAAACACGCATACAAAGCTTCATGAAGGTAGCTCAAAAAGGGAGGCAAAAACTTTTCTCTTTGGAAAAATAAGAAAAGTTCGATCTACCCCCACCAAGACGGTGATGCATGCGGAATCGAACCTGGTGCCCATTACCTAAGAGGTCCACCACTTCTCCATCCGGCCATTAAGCCATTACGGGAAATTTATCCAAAGTTACACTATGAGACCATTCGGAAATTCTTGCACGACAAAAACAAAGCCTGAATGCATGATGCGTGTTGTTGTTGCTATTTATTCTCTTAACTTAAACATAAAAAATAAAAAAATAAAAAATAATAAGAAAAAGCTGCTTCTAACAATCGCACACGAAGATAATTTTGTAGCAACGCACTTTTGCGTATAAAGTCCTGAAAGTCACTACCAGGCAACAAAGTAGACATGATAAAACTGTACAGTAAAATAAGGAACTATTGCCTAGGCAAAGTATCCAAAATGTATCAAAGCCCAAAGTACACGAAGTCATAACAAAATGATGAGGTACGAAAAAGCAGTGACCTTGCGAACTGATTTATATTTGTTAGAAATAAAGTTATTGCAAGAATCGATATTGACGATTTATATACTCAATGGAATTCTAGATTTAGGTCAGTTCTTCCAAAGGCTTGAAATGCAAGCCGGTATGCTCAAACTCAGCTAACTCAAATCGGCACCAAGTGAAAATCTTTGAATCCATTTCAATAGATACTTTCAAAAATATGGGCAACAAGAAATTGAAATCATTAAGAGTAGCGCTTTCCTCCAGCCGGTGACCACTATACAAACTGAAAATGATACAATCAATACTGTCTACATTTCGCGACGATCCAATTCAAGGAGGTCATACAGGCATTACAAGAACGCTAGCAAAATAAA